>BQNB010040272.1:6010-47521 GCA_026074375.1 Tanacetum coccineum
AAGTAATTATTATGTGTATCTCGGACGGTATATTTTTTATCGGGTGATAATTATTTTGTAATGGAGGGAGTATCTGCAAATCTGAAAATTCACCCACATTTTAATGTATCTCACTTTAATTCTGATTTGAAACTATACGATGTCATTGGTAATTTTCTTAATGCGAATTGATATAAAAAAAACTTGCAATTACTATATAGATAACACAAGCCTAAAACTGCCAATAAAACTGCCTATCAATTATTGTGGTTATTTAATGATTAAGAAAACCTTAAACATGACACTTATCATCTCCATCCTATAAACAATTATATATATACTAGACGAATACCCGCGCATAGCTGCGGAAATTCCTAGCGGCAGATAATTAACGATATACGTTATTATGGTAAGTGTTTTGTGTAACATTCAAAATAGAACGTGAAAAGATCAAAATATAATTGCAAACGCATGTAACATGAAACAGTAATCGATGTGTAATTAAAATCTCGAGGAATTATAGTAACATTATTAAGTTACCTTTCGCATGTTTCAATCAAAATAAATTGTTAGTAAAATAAGACTTTCAAAATAATATATGTTTCAATCATAATAAATGCATTTTTACTACTTAATGATCATACCAAATATACCAAAATAAAAAATAAAAAAATAGAAACATAATAAATACAAATTTGTCACACTTTATTACCATTTCAATGAACAAAATTCAACTTACTACCATATCTTTCAATCGTCCAGCTATGTATTTTATTGATTAAATAGTTTCTTAAGATAAATTAAGTTTTTCACTCATTTAATATTTCAAATAATTCAAATTCATATCACACCAAAATTCAAAGTTGATGATCGATATTCAAGATTCTCAAGTTGACTATGATACAATACAATAAATATTCGAGTAGATATTCAAGTAAATAAACACAGTTTTCAATATTTATACAACAAAATGACAACAGTTCTAACAAAATATAAACATAATTTAAATGCCAACCAACTACAACATTATTAAGAAAAATTCAACAAATTATAATAAACAATTAATAACAAAGTTAAAACAAATTTAGGTAACAAAATTCATAAATAAAACTTATAAGCAAACAAAACAATCTATTCAAACAAATTTACACAAATAAAATTTTCAGTTAAATTTATACAAAAAATTTAATAACAAATTTTTTAAGAGAACCATAGAGGATTCCGGCAATGCAGCGGGTTCAACATAAATGCCGGCAAGACTGTGTCTAAAGATTTCGGTGCGCCAATAATTTCGGCGAGCAAAGATTTCAGCGATCAAAGATTCCAGCAAGCAAAGATTCTGACGACACCTGTAAAAAATGTTATAACATAAACAGATATAAAGATTTATAAAGAATAAAACCTTTAAAACTTAAAAGAAACATAGATCTATAAACAAAACTAAAAAATAATAAAGTTTACAAAATAAACTTTATAATAAATATTAACAAACTTTAAATATAAAACACACATATTCCGACTAACCTACAACGGCGACAACAGGTCCAGTGGTGGTGGCAGCCGGCGGTGGTGGGGTGGCAGCCGACGGTGGTGTTGTGTTTATTTTAAGAGAGAGAGAGAGATGGATTGTGGTGTTGTGTGTTTTTTTAAGAGAGAGAGAATGAGAAAATGCGATATGAAGATGAATTTATAATGGACCCGAACAACTTTACTTTTTAACTTTCAATAATTCAACATTTGACCAAATTAACAGTCACCATTAATGGTATTAAAAAGTTTTAATAATATGCGTATGCGCACAACTGTTATATGCGTGTACAACTGTTATATGCGTTTGAATCATTAATTGATTAAGAAATTCAGTTTTAAGAAAATGAGTTTTAAGAATTTAGGGCAAAATGCTTTATATGTAGTATAGATATTGATGAAGTGGGTCATTTGAATAAATATCAGTCAAAATAAAAAACAACTATTCAAACCCTAAAAACTATCAAAACCCCAACGTTGTTCCTTCTCAAACTCTGATCCCTCCTATTACCAAACCTTTGTTTGCTTCAGTTCTTCACCCAAAAAAAGCCACACCCGCTATCACACCTCTCGTTATCCCTGTTCGTACCACCTATCTTAAAGACCAAGACTTCATTACCATAGAAGATTCTTCAACCGTTATCCTCCTGAAAGTTAAAGATGTGGAGTCAATGGGTAACATATATATGCTATATATAAGAATGCAGTTGAGGGTTTGTGGATATGGATTCAATTTCCGTCATCAAAGTCATGCCTAAAATTTCAAGAGAACACTAGTTTGAATACTTTCTACTCCATAGCTAAATCACCATATCCCTCTTTCAAAGTGGATGAACGTTGATTTGGGTCGAGATTAGTAGTATGCCTCTATGTGCCTGGGGTTCAAATACATTCAAAAAAGTGGCATCCTTGTTTGGGAAATTCATGTTTTTTGAAGCTAAAGATTCCATTGCCATGAGTGCAGGTAGAATGTGAATTGCAACTAAATCACATAAGCACATCTCTGAAAAAGTTCTCGTTGAAGTTCATGGGGAACATTTCGAAGTTCATGTATAAGAAATCAGTACATGAAGTGTTAAAAATTTTGACAACTCTCAGGATACATCTTCTAATATAAACGTTAACAAAGTTGTCAAGGACGCGGAAGTTGCAAATTCTGTGGAAGATGACTCCGTAGACGATTTGAATGATTTGAATGAAAACCTCAACAACTTAGGCCATGATTTTATGGATATGGAAAACTTGGAGAATGCTTTTCCTGTACAACCTGATACTCTAATAAAAGAGGAGAATTTTGTCCAACATGAAATTCAAAAGGAAGAAGAGGTTTGTAATGTTCACAAACCAAATATCGTTGATGATACCTCTGATGTTAGCAAACCTCCTAGTTTTGAACACTTCAAGCGTAGTCCCTCCCACTCTAGTAAGTGTTCCACCTCTTTTGCTAGACGCCATAAGAAGGACATTAAAGGGGTTTCGTTAATTCATGAGCTTAAGAGAATTATTGAAGTTGGAAACGCCTTAGGATATGACGTTAGAGGATGTAGAAAATCCTTCAATCGCATGATAAATGGTATCGGAGTTCACTTGGCAGATAAATGAATATCCTTTCCATAAATAGTTGTGGTACGAAGAAAAGGCGTAAACGTGTTTGGATCAAAGACAGGTGTTTCAAACATAACGTTCATTTTCTTGGTATTCAAGAATAAAAAATGACCCAAATCGAGTTATATCGGCTGAACATGTGAGGTAACTTCAACTTTGATTACGCGTGTAGTATGGCTCGTGGTAGATCGGGTGGTTTAATTTCTATGTGTGATCCGAATACTTTCTCAAAAGAAGAAATCTGGTGTGACGATTCTTTTATAATCGTGAAAGGGCATTGGAAGAACGCGGTGGGCATTTGCTTCATGATTAATGTCTACGGTCCTCAAGATCCGCATACCAAATCAGCTCTTTGGAATAAATTAGCCGATTTCATGCATAATCACAATGGAAAATTCATTCTTTTTGGTGATTTAAACGTTGTCCGCAATGAACAAGAAAGGTTTGGTTCTATTTTCTCTAGTTACGACGCTAATCATTTAAATGCTTTTATTGATTCTTCAGGTTTAATTGATCTTTCCATTGGTGGATGCTATTATACTTGGATGAATAAAGCTGGAACTAAACTCAGTAAGCTCGACCGTTTTCTTATTTCGGATGACATTTTAGAGGCTATCCCTGATATTCGCATAACGGCTCTTGATCGTCTTTGGTCTGATCATACTCCTATTCTCTTTCATGTTAAGAAATCAAACTTTGGCCCATCTCCGTTTAAATTATACAACTCCTGGTTACTGCGTGACGGTTTTAATGACCCCATTAGATCTGCTTGGTCATCTATGGAAAATCAATCTAATGATAGAAGCCTTATGTCGCATGAAAAGTTGAGGTCTATTAAAGGTTCTATCAAACAATGGCACATTAATATCAAGATTAATGATCGTAATAAAAGACTTGAAGCTTTAAATGATTTAAAGGTTATTGACAAAAAGATTGATGATGGTTCAGCCAACGAGAATGATCGAGAAAATCGTATCAAGCTTCTTCAAGATATTGATAATCTCGACAATCTTGAAGCCCATGATTTAATTCAAAAGGCTCATATTAAGTGGGATATCGAAGGTGATGAGAACTCCAAACTTTTTCATGGGATTATTAATCAAAAGAAGAGATCCCAATCTATTACCGGTATTATGCATGATGGCACTTGGATTACGGACCCATCTCAAATTAACGCTTTCCTTAATTTCTTTAAAGAAAAATTTCAAGCCCATGATTCTCAGATTATTTTTTCCTTATTGATGTACTCTACTGGCCTTTGTCCGAATGATCGTGATTTTTGGAGACTTGTGTTACTTTAGAGGAAGTTAAAATTATTGTTTGGGATTGTGGCAACAACAAAGCCCCCGGACCTGATGGTTTCTCTTTTGCCATCGTTAAGAAATATTGGGATCTTCTTAAGAAAGATATTTTCGAGTTTGTAGACTCGTTTCTTGCCTCTGGTACGATGCCACAAGGTTCTAATTTCTCATTTTTCACGCTTATCCCGAAGGTTAGTAATCCTATACACATTAAAGATTTTCGTCCCATATCTCTCATTGGTAATCACTACAATATTATTGCTAAAATTCTTGCTAACCGGCTTTCTAAAGTGATCGATAAAATTGTTAGTCAAGAACAATTCGCTTTTTATGCCTGTCGCAATTCCTTGATGTCCATCTTATTCGTAGTGAGTGCGATCAATTTGGTTTAAAAAGATCAAGAAAAGATGCTTATCTTTAAAGTGGACTTTGAAAAAGCTTTTGACTCGGTTAGTTGGAAGTACTTGGACTTTTTTCTTCTTAGTCTTGGTTTCGGTTCTAAATAGAGATCTTGGATTCGTGCTTGCCTTCATTCGTCAAGAGATTCTATTTTGATTAATGGTAGTCCTACTTTTGAATTTTCCATCAAGCGCGGTTTGAGACAGGGAGACCCTCTATCACCATTTCTATTTATTCTTGTCATGGAAGGTCTTCATTGTGCTATTGTCTCATGCATATAGGTATTTCCGGTTAATTATGGGATCAACAAGATAGGTTCATCGGATATCACTTTATCTTACCTTTTTTATGCAGATGATGTTATTATTACCATTGATTGGAATTCTGGAGACCTTGATAACATTATTCGTGTTCTTCATGTCTTCTATTTAGCATCAGGTCTCAAAATTAATATTCACTAGTCCAACATATTCGGTATTGGTGTTCCTAATGCTGATGTTGTTGATATGGCTAGACGAATAGGTTGTGCATCAGGAATCTTCCCTTTCACTTATCTTGGTCTTCCAATCGGGTCCAATATGAACCTTGTTTCAAGTTGGCAATTCTTGATCGATCGTTTTCACACGAAACTATCTTCCTGGAAAGCTAATCTTTTATCCATTGGTGGATGCCTCACTCTCATTAAAGCTATAACAACCCACAATTTTCCTCTATGTAATTATCCATCTATTAAATTAGATGCAATTTTTTCTTAGTGTAATTTCCATCTATTAAATTAGATGCAACCATTTTCATGGGAATATTTTTGCTTTATTACATCCATGATGTAACGTAACTTACATTATAAAAGTAAACGAGCTCACGCAACTACCAATGCCAACTCCATCAACGTTTATATCAAGTAAATGTTATAATATGTCAATCAATATGTTTTAAACTCCATTTTTACCATACGTTATCTATTTAACGTACCATTCATAACGTTTATTATAAAACGGATTTCATACGTTAACGTTTATATCAAAACTCTAACTACATGTAAAGTTTACATACGAACCAAAAGTACAAACTTATAAGGCATTAGTACAAGGTTGCAATGCATAATATTTGAATTATTTTTCCCTCCAAAACCCTAGTACAACTCCTTTAAAGCTAGAGTACAAGTCAATTAAGCACAAGATTTAAATTTAGCTTTTTCCCTCCAAGCTAATATACACCATTCGTGCCACCTTTTAAGCACAACTTACAAGCACTCAATGCATAGCATTTAAACTATATTTCCCTCCCTAACCCTAACCTATACTCGTCCTAAAATCCTAAACCCTAATTTGAAAACCCTAGCAAACCCGACACCCTTTAAAATAGTTCTAACCTAGCTAGCACTCACCACTATGATCCACCACCTTGTCTAGCTCCTTGTCACCACCTTGCTAAGCACCACCATCACCTCCTTGTCACCACTTAGCCAACTTGCACCCCAAGTAACCTACTTGTTACCTCCTTGTTTAACTGAACCCTTTACGTCTTTCATACACCTTTCAAAGCTACTTTCCTAGCTCTAATAGTCATCCTAGCTATCCCTTGGCCATCACTCCTAGCTCACCTTGGTCATTACTTCTCCCAAACTTGGCCACTACTCTTCTTTACCCCTATATATAGCCGAAACATGCATGCTTCCATACACTTACCATTAAGCTAAACACTACCTCAAAATCATGTTCTAATCAAGCTAAGGAAGAGAAGAGAGAAAGTATAAGCTATTTAGAAGCCAAGGTTAAGAAGAAAGAAGCTCTTGATTGATCTCTTAAAGTTTCGGGTTGTATTTACTTATTTTAACTCATTTACATCCATTCGTGTACTAGTAAGCTTTTCTACTCGTTCAATAAGCCATTGTTATGTTTAAGATCATGTATACACTTTGTTTTAATCATTTGATCAAACAAAACCATGTTGAAAACTCCTAAACCCTAATCGAACCTTAAGTGACCCATTTTGAAACCCTAATCTATTCGAAACCCTAGATAAGCTAGCTTGAGCTTATTCTTATCATAATAAGCTCCTATGTACTTTTATAATCACTTGGAATAAGTTCCTAAAACCCTAAGCCTATTTGTTGGTTTTCCTAAACCAAACGCACCCTTAAAACCCTAAAACCCTAATTTTGAACCCTAATAAGCTATAAGCCATAAGCTGTTGTTATAAGCTATTTATATAAGCTTAATTATCACTTTTATAAGCTTTGAAACAAATCCTAAAAGCTAAAACCCATCAGGTTAATATTTCTAAACCAAACGAACCCATTTTGGATTTTCAAACTCATAAGCTCATTTTATAAGCTACAAGCTCATAAAACTAACTTATTTTAGCTTATAGTAATAAGCTATAAGCTGAAAATTGATTTTGAGATCAAAAATACAAAGATTATGGAATTTGGACTAAAAACGCAAAACATTTCATGAATAAGGGTATATATTGTAGCATTTGAAACTTATAAACTTTTTGGGCCAAAAATGTAATTATCCTATAGTTAAAATTCAAAGGCCTGTTTTGCCATATTTCAAAGTTAAGGATTTAAATGTTTAAAGATATAAAGTAAAGGGTTAAATTTGTCACCACCTTGCTAAGCACCACCATCACCTCCTTGTCACCACTTAGCCAACTTGCACCCCAAGTAACCTACTTGTCACCTCCTTGTTTAACCTAACCCTTTACGTCTTTCATACACCTTTCAAAGCTACTTTCCTAGCTCTAATAGTCATCCTAGCTATCCCTTGGCCATCACTCCTAGCTCACCTTGGTCATTACTTCTCCCAAACTTGGCCACTACTCTTCTTTACCCCTATATATAGCCGAAACATGCATGCTTCCATACACTTACCATTAAGCTAAACACTACCTCAAAATCATGTTCTAATCAAGCTAAGGAAGAGAAGAGAGAAAGTATAAGCTATTTAGAAGCCAAGGTTAAGAAGAAAGAAGCTCTTGATTCATCTCCTAAAGTTTCGGGTTGTATTTGCTTATTTCAATTCATTTGGATCCATTCGTGTACTAGTAAGCTTTTCTACTCGTTCAATAAGCCATTGTTATATTTAATATCATGTATACACTTTGTTTTAATCATTTGATCAAACAAAATCATGTTGAAAACTCCTAAACCCTAATCGGACCTTAAGTGACCCGTTTTGAAACCCTAATCTATTCGAATCCCTAGATAAGCTAGCTTGAGCTTATTCTTATCATAATAAGCTCCTATGTACTTTTATAATCACTTGGAATAAGTTCCTAAAACCCTAAGCCTATTCGTTGGTTTTCCTAAACCAAACGCACCCTTAAAACCCTAAAACCCTAATTTCGAACCCTAATAAGCTATAAGCCATAAGCTGTTGTTATAAGCTATTTATATAAGCTTAATTATCACTTTTATAAGCTTTGAAGCAAATCCTAAAAGCTAAAACCCATCGGGTTAATATTTTTAAACCAAACGAACCCATTTTGGATTTTCAAACTCATAAGCTCATTTTATAAGCTACAAGCTCGTAAAACTAACTTATTTTAGCGTATAGTAATAAGCTATAAGCTAAAAATTGATTTTGAGATCAAAAATACAAAGATTATGGAATTTGGACTAAAAACGCAAAACATTTCATGAATAAGGGTATATATTGTAGCATTTGAAACTTATAAACTTTTTGGGCCGAAAATGTAATTATCCTATAATTAAAATTCAAAGGCTTGTTTTGCCATATTTCAAAGTTAAGGATTTAAATGTTTAAAGATATAAAGTAAAGGGTTAAATTTGTAAATTAATATATACCAAGGGTATATATTATCATTTTTGAATTCTTAAGGGTATAAAATGTAATATTTTTATATTTAATTATAAAAATATATTTAAACATTATAAGACTCAATTTTATTAAAACCCGACACATTTATCATTTCATTCATCGATTGAAGCATATAAAAACAATTATGTTATATATTCAACATAATTTATTATCAAGTAGCTTTTGAAGAAACTTAAAAACATAAAATCCTATCATTTAAACTATAACGTATCATGTTACTAGGGAATTTCATGTGAGGGGCTTTCATTTGGGTAGACGTTTTGACGAGTTGCTGGATTTATTATTTAAAGTGTCCTAGCTCCTCAAACGTCTACTACATGACCTCTGGATTATGATAGCCCGAACAGTGATACAATGTTTTCACAAACTAATAAACCAAAATCATTTACGTTAAACTTTATGAAATAAAGTTTTGAAAGAATCAAACTAAGACTTGACATATTACCCCAGGTTTCGTGACGAAGCTGTTTACTTCCATTTGAATTACTATTCTCGTCAATCAACAACCTTGTTAAGGTGAGTTCATAGTCCCACCTTTACATGTTTTCTAAACTCTATGGGAAGATACATGCTATAAACCATGAATACAAGTATTTTCCAACTGTATGTTATCCTGATATATTATTACCTAAGTACCTCTATTTGCTAAAAGGCCCCACTATCATGAACCGTTAATTACTTTGAAAAGTAAGCATGAATGTCATGAATAGATCTATTGAGACTGAACTTCCCTGTCCAGGTTCTGGTACACACATGGCAGCGGACACATTTCATTTGAGAAACTCTAAGTGTTTGGCAAAGCACCCGCTGGGGCAACAACATATGAATAACATTTACTTAAGGCTTCGGTGTCATGAGCTTAGTGCAATAATATAATATTGTTTACCATGATAATTGTATTTGTTGTAATTATTACTATTACATTGACTTGTATTCAACTATTACATTTCAAACCTGTGAATTTCACTCAACCTTTGTGTTGACCTTTTTAGCATGTTTATCTCAGGTAATTGAGCAACCTATGGCACGGAGTGGCTTTGGACTTGAGGACGTCCAAACTTGTTATCATTCAAACTTTATGTTTTCAATGTACTTTGGGACCTCTTTTGTAAAACTCTGATATATTATTGAATGATAACTACATTTTCCAAAACGTCTCTTTTGAG
Organism: Tanacetum coccineum; assembly: GCA_026074375.1. Classification (NCBI taxonomy): domain Eukaryota; kingdom Viridiplantae; phylum Streptophyta; class Magnoliopsida; order Asterales; family Asteraceae; genus Tanacetum; species Tanacetum coccineum. Next base: position 15,836 of record BQNB010040272.1, read on the forward strand.
TCGTTTTTTATGATTATGACTGTTGATTCATGAAGTAATACCCCCAATTTAGTTTCCGCTGCTATGTTAAATATCAGGGTGTTACAAAAGTTATCCTTAGAAGTCTTGGTATTTACTTCTTATCGATCTTTAAGGCCCGTGAAACTGTTTTGAAGTATTTGGAAAGATATCGTGCTAAGTATTTTTGGGGTGGTTCTCAAGATTCTAGAAAACTCGCATGGATCAAATGGTCTAACGTCCTTTCCTCATTTGATAAAGAAGGTCTGAATATTGGAAGTTTAAAAGCTTTTAACCTTGCTCTTCTTCAAAAATGGCGTTGGAGGTTATTTTCTTCTCCGAATTCTTTGTGGATTAAAGTTATAAAGTCGTTTCATGGTTATGAATGTGGGTTTGATACCAAGGGCTGCAAGTTCAATGGTAAGTGGGCAAGTATAGTTGGCTCATCTAATTATCTTCATTCGTAAAATATTATCCCTCTTAATACCCTTCGTTTCCGTGTGGATGTGGTACCCGTATACATTTTTGGAAAGACATATGGATTGGTGATTCTCCCCTATATACTCGTTACAATAGGTTATTTCGCTTGGATCCTGATAAGGATTGCTTAATTATTGATCGTATTTCTAACGGTCAATGGAAGTGAAATTAGTCTAGGGAAGATATTGGTGTGAAAAACAAGGCTTATCTTAGAGAATTGGTCCTAGAAATTAGTCTTGTGGATATTATTATGGAGGAAGATTTGTGTGTTTGGGATATGGCTATCGATGGAATTTTTTTGGTTGGGGATAATCGTCGTCTTATTGATGCGAAGATTCTTCCCACTTTGGTGCCTCTGACTTCATGGGATAAAACCCTCCCGCGTAAAGTAAATATTTTTATATGGAGATTGGCTTTGGATCGGTTACCTCATAGATTGAACCTGTCAGCTCGGGGCATGGATATTGCTTCCATTGCGTGCCCTTCTTACAATGATAATGTGGAAGCCTCTTCTCATATTTTCTTTGATTGTGATTTCGCTAAGGAGATTTGGAGATTGATTAGTAGTTGGTGCGACTTTCCTCTTCCTACATTTACATCATATGGTTATTGGATGTCTTGGTTTACTTCATGGCAGGCTCCTAAATAGAATTCGCATTGTTTGTACATTATTGTTGTGGCTTCTTTTTGGTGGATTTGAAGGTTTCGTAACAGTGTGATATTTTGTCCTCAACCGTTAAGGAAAAGTGACATGTTTGATAACATCCATTCTTCATCTTTTTCTTGGTTATCTTACAGGGGTCGTATGTCTTGTAGCAGGGTGGATTGGATTAAGGCTTCGTTGTTGATCGCGCATTAGCCATGCTCAGATGATGCTAGTTGTCCTTCTTTGTATGGAGTCAGTCCTTACTATTACATCCCCGGAGTGAAAACCGGTGGCTCAGCCTCCATGGGTGGGGATTTTTCTCTTGTCTCTATTGGCAAGAGTTTTTTCATCCCTTTTGATGTCCTCGTAGTTAAAGTCTCAAGTAGGGTCTAGAATGTGTTGCATTGTTTCTTTTCTAGATTGTTTTATGTACATTTAGCTTCTACATGCAAGTATATTTGGGGTGGTTCTCAAGAGTCTAGAAAACTCGCATGTATCAAATGGTACGTAAATAAACGTCCTTTCACATTTGATAAAAAAGGTCTAAATATTGGAAGTTTTAAAACTTTAAACCTTGAACTTACTTCAAAAATGGCTTTGCGGTTATTTTCTTCCTGACTATCTTTGTGGATTAATGTTATAATAAGTCGTTGTCATGGATTATTGTAATGTGGGCATCGAGTACCGAGGGCTGCAATGATTCAATGGTAAGCTATGGGCAAGTATAGTTTGGGCTCATCTAATTACATCATTCGTAAAAAATTATCCCAGCTTAATTACACCTTGGGGATGTGACTTCGTTTTCGTATGGATGTGTGATACCCGTATCCATTTGGAAATACAAATGGCATGGTGATTCTCCCCTAATACACTGTTCTAAATAGGTTTAGTATCACTTGATCTGATAATGGATTGCTTAATTATTGACGTAACCCATTCTAACGTAGTTCAATGGAAGTGGAATTGGTCTAGGGAAGATATTAGTGTGAGAAACAAGTCTTATCTTAGAGAATTGCTCCTAGAAATTAGTCTTGTGGATATTATTATGGAGACTATATCGTGTGTTTTAGGATATGCCTATCTGATGGCATTTTTTGGTTGGGGATAAACATCGTCTTATTGATAGCGAGATTCTTATCCCACTTTGTGGCCACTGACTTCAGGTATAAAACCCTCCCGCATAAAGTAAACATTATTTATATAAAGATTGGCTTTTGATCGGTATACCCCATAGATTGGAACCAGTCCCAGAGGCATGGATATTGCTTCATTGCGTGCCCTTCTTACAATGGATATTGGAATCCTCTTCTCATATTTTCTTTGATTGTGATTTCGCTAAGTGAGATCGAGATTGATTAGAGTTGGTCTCCAGACTTTCCTCTTCCTACATTTACATCATATGGTCATTATGGATTCTTTGTTTACTTCATGTGCAGCTCTAAACATAAATCAATGTTTGTACATTATCATTGTCATAATAGCCTTATATTTTTAGTAATATTGAATTTTTAACTTACACATGTTTATTCATAATGTACAACCTATACAAACATGTTAGGAATTTTGTAATAGATAGTTACTACTAGTAGGTATGTAGTTCCTACTGGTAGATTAAAAGTTCCTGCTGGTAGGTATGTAGTTCCTGCTGGTAAGGATAATGTTATAGTTAGTACTGGTAGGACAAAAGTTATTCCTGCTGGTAGAACAATATTAGTACTGGTAGTATTATTCCTGCTGATAGAACAATATTAGTCATGGTAGTATTATGCTTACTCAAGGTTAATTGTAAAGTTAGTTAGTGCTAAGGATATGCGTGAGATATCCTAGGAAGTGATAACACTTATCACTTTAGCTTTTAGCGAGTCTTAAGGAAACAACCAGTTAGGGTTTCATGTCTATTTAAGAAACCTTCGGCCTTGGATGAAGGGGATATTGAATTCATTAGAAAAACACGCTTATTATCAATAGAAAAGATCCATAGAGGATCATTGTTTTTTTAGTAATTCTTTAACTCTGTTGTTTATATTCCGCGTAAACAATAGTTTCATTTGTTAGAGTCTCTCTTAGAGTTGCTTGTGATTACATAAGTGCTCTACAACCTTAACAGGCTTGAAGATCTATCTAGGGTAGGACCTACAAAACATAATTAGAACTTGACAATTAAAATATAGTTAATACATAATTAATACTCCTATTAGAACACTCATTACATATATATTTGAAAATTAAATAATTAATACATGATTAATACACCATTATTTGAAAATGCAATTATATATTCAGACTGCACAACAATTAAAATCATATATCTCTACAAAAGGGTACATATGATGCCTCTCCAACGGACCAATAGTTCAACCTAAAACCGGAGTCACCAACTGTCGGCTAGCCAATAAAAGCCGTCCGAAGACGAATCAAATAGGACCCATCAAAACCGATAAAAACGAGTGAACTGAGCCTCACTGAGATCAAATTCTTTTTATTTTCCGGTTAATTATCACAAGGTACATGCCATTGCAACGCGCATTTACCCTTTACTTAAGAAATTGAAATTAAGGGAATGAATTTTTATCACCTCATGACTCTAACCCCTCTAAAAGTCTTTAACCCATTATCCTTGCATCCTTCTCCTAGCTTCACATGCTATGTTATTTATACTAAACAAGCATTTCAAGATAATAATAAATAAATAAATAACTAGGCTTATTATATAATTAATATACGTGATCAAAGCAAAGATGTTCGATCATCTTATGTTTATCGACATGTTATTGAAGCAAAGGCTTATTAGACAATAAATAACTAGGCTTATCTACATGTGAGTTTAGTTTTAAATGAAATGTTATTGTACGCACGTAAGAATTACGTGAGTAACAACAAACTACAAGATACTAAATGTACTAAATAATGATGCACTTTGACGCGACCCAACCCAACTCAACATGTTGACCATTTTTTCCATCTCGACCTAAGGTTGGGAACCACCTTAATTTTGCTTCTGGCTTCGCCACTGTATATGACTAGAGCCATATAGCGATGTTATTGGTCTATGTATATGGTTCTACCTATAAATATGATATAATGTAACTTTGTAGCCTATTTTTTCAATATAAATTGTATGATATAACTGAATGAAGTTTTATATTAAATTTGTAGGAGGTATTGCGTATATGTCCCTTCAAAAACTTGTAATTATGTATATATCTAAGCTAAACTCATAATTGCGTATATATCATTTATAAACATTAAAATTTTCAAATATATCCGAATTGTTTTTTAATGTATTTTAAAATCTCAAAAAACACATTATAATTATAATTTAGATTAAAGTTGACCATTATACCCTTCTACTTTACACTTCTTTATGAAACATATCTTTAGCACTTAATTGCAAGGGTTGCACATATGGACTCTCATAACTAGAATACCTTTTCAAATGAAGATGAACCCACAAAGAACATAGTATCTAAGCTAAAAACATGTGCCAGTTCTCTTATTAGAAAGCTCCATCATACTCGCAATTAAACAAACGCCCTAGATTCAAGGACCATCTTATAAATAAACAAAACCAATCATGTTGTCCTTTCATATACAAATAGACAAAAACAAAGTCAAATCAAAAGTGTGATAAATGTGATTGATTGTACAATTTAGGAGTATGATAGTCATTTTCTATTTAATTTATAATTATTAAGTATTTTTGGGATTTAAAAATACATAAAACAAAAATTTGCGTATATTTGACAAATTTAATGTTTATGAAAGATATATATACGTAATTATAAGTATGTTTAGAAAATCAAAATTACATTTATTCATTGCTATCTGCATGTACTATTGCATCATGTTAAAGGGCTTACATGCTTTGAATATCTTTATACGGTGCATTGTTAGTTATTAGCTCATATCGTATATCGTTAATTGCCTGCCGTTAGAAATTTCAATTGCTATGCATGGGTACTCGCCTAGTTTAACTAATAATGTTATAGAACAAATCCAATTTCACAAGTTCCTTAATGAAAGCCAATATGAAGTCTTACTAATTATCATTTTGAGGTGGACACTGTGAATAGCTCATTTTATTTTGAATTAAATGCGACTTCACAGTGTGCACACTTTGAGGTGGACAATGTGAAGTCTCGCTAATTCTAACTGAGCATTTGTATAAAGCCGAAGTCTAAGCATCCTCATTACCTATTTCTTTTCTTTTGATACCCGATTTAAGTGCGAGTCGTTACATATGAATGATTATGATTTGGTAAAGATTTCAAGAGAGGCGGATACAATTTCTATAAATGTGGATGCACAAAAGCACTTGATTGTGATTTGATGATTTAAATTATTACAATCAGCTTTACATAAATTATCCTTAAATTAGCAAAACTGAAAAAACTGTAATATTTTTATTACGTAGATTTTTGACACGTAAATTCCATAATAATCACTGATTATATATGGTTTCGAATAGGCTAATAGGCAATGGTTTACAAAGCTCACTACTTTTCTACTAACCTTTGGCTTCAAGCAAAATTAAGCACGTATATCTTTATTGACTTAAAAGAAAGAAAATGACTTTCTTGCTCTCGTCATTTATGTTGATGATATCTTTCTAGCTGGAAACAATGAAATTCATCAAATAGTAAAAATAATATTCATCAAACGTGTCAAATTAGATGTAAAGAATAATCAGAAGTGCTAGTATCCATAAAATAAGAAAAAGAATATGTTGATGTTGTTGATCATTTGGCAAAAAGTTCTTAAAATTAACTGTATTCAAAATTGTTGAAGATTGTTACAACCTACGCATGTTACTAAATTTACATAAAAGGACAAACATGAACTTGTACGATGCCAATGGAACTTTTTTTTGTGCTTCATGATTGCAACTTGAGATCAACCTCTAAACCCGTTGATGAACACCCTTTGTTTCCTTTTAATAATTTCAATGACTCCTTCTATTATACGTGTTTTTGTTGCAAATCCGAGCCTCACATGTCAACTTCCTTATTTTTGACCATTGGTTATTACAAGATGCAAATTAAGTTTATTAAAAATCTAGTGTCCAAAGAATGCAAGCAAAAAAAAATTATTTAAATGCCCTTGTACCCATCATCCCACATCGACTGAGTGAGGTAAACATATAAGGAAAAGTTGAGTATAAAACCAAAGGCCTTGTATTTTACAAAGCATACCTTTCTCGGCCTTTTGGCTAAGATCAAGTGTAGTATCTGTTCTTATCAGTTTAATATCTGATATGTAAGCCATCGGCTCACTCGATATTAATCTTATTTTTTATGGGGGAAGAACCAACCACAGTAGCTTGCTGTTGGGGTTCTTCACGTGTCGCCTTGGTGTTGCACTATTGCCTTGGCTTGGCGCACCCCTCCAATTTATAGTATAAACTTTATTTGCTGCAATTTTTTTGATAACATAGACAATGATAAGTTGATGAACAATTAGTTACTTCACCAGCCAAAGGTAAGTTTTTCCGCCAACTATCACAAGTTCTCAGTAGTTGCTGTTGTTCAGTTTTTTCACGCAACAAGACGGTGATTATGTTATTGAAGCAAAGATTACATAATTAAGGTAACTCATAATATTGGTCGGGATCACATGAGTAGACATTGGGGCGTTTTATATTTGTTACAGATGACACATTCAAGCCAACCTATTGTAACTGGTAGCTAATATCTTATGAGTCCAGGGGCCAAAGTTGACTTGAGTGTCAAGATAGTAACATAGATCCCCAGATTCGGGCGGCTATATCTAGTGAATGGGTGGTGCAAGTAAAAAATCATTCGCTATGTTTATTGACTAATATCATGAGTAAGTAGACATCATTAGTAGAAAGCTATTTTGGTGTTGCTATTAAGAAGAATTTCATCGAATTTAGTGGGCAATGTAACCAAAAAGAAACAAAATGAAAAAGTTTTGTTTCTGTTTCATCAATGAGATTACAATAAAGTGTTGGAAGCTTGTTATAAACTTTTTGATGATTTGTTTCATCAAGCTCATTTTGGTATTGGCTAAGTTTTGAGGTCCGTATGATGCATAACACAGGTTAGGATTAAGGAAAGTTAGATGCCACATTGACTCTACAAAGACCAAAGCTAAGTCCTCACAAATTAAGAGGTAATCATGTGAGCCTAGTTGTGTCTCCTTCTTGGTGCAAACTTAAGATAATACGAGTAGTTATAATGTCCCGCTTGAACCACCACCATGCATGAGACGTCTCGAGTGGGCTGAGCGAGCTACATACATAGAAATTGGACAGAATTAATTTTTGTTTAGCCCTGAGTGACATTCTCTTAAGGCCATTATCAGTTTTTAAACTTGTAGTATATGTATGTATCGACTGTGGCATATATGGGTCGATCTATATTTCACCGTTGCAATACAACCATTAAGAAGCATGGATACCATGATCAATGAAGTAAAATGTGATGAATTGATTTGGTAGTATTTCAAGAGGTTAATGAATAGTGGTAAACTTGGTATCGAAAAGAAACCATTAAAAATGAAAAAAAATAAGACACAACAATAAGCATATGTATCCCACAATCGCACAGAGAGTAAACTTAAAAGGGATTTATATAGCAGGAAAATATCACTTTACTTGTCCCTTTGGGGACATCTGATAAAATTGGAACTATACGGAGAAGATTAGCATGGCCCCTACGCAAGGATGACTTGCAAGGCCTCTGCGCAAGGATGACACGCACAAATCGAGAAATGGTCCAAATTTTTACAAATCGAGAAATGGTCCAAATTTTTTTAACTCCAAAACCGTGCAATCTCGACGATAAACTTTTTTGGGGGGTTTACGGTTTTTCCTTTTCCGGTGCAATTCTGCTAATGAAAACCTATTTGGTGACTTTTTTGGTAATTTAGGTTACCAATTAACTTAGAATGGCCTACTTGATTGCTGAATTCGATCACGTACATTTGGCATTTGCTAAAGTTGGATTGCAAGACTCTGCTCGTAAGGTTGTGTGTGTGTGCTTAAATACTTTTATTCAAAATATATACAACCTTAATATGTCTGTATTATGTGTGTGGCTTTAAAATGGTTGATCATTATTGTCTTTGGTATCAAGGTACTTACTGTTTCCGTTAAAATACTCTTAAAAGCGATTAGTTCATTCTAGATCTTCATCTACAAGGCACATGATTGATATGTAAAAGAGGATACATACCAATTTTATGCAATTTAGCTGTTTTAATACTAATGTTGCATTATTGCTGATCTAATCAAGTTTTTTTCTACTTAGTTTATTTCTAGAATTTAATGCATGGCTGTAATATTGTTAGGGTCGTGTATCTGGACTTCACGTTACCTTGAGACCTGGCTGAATGCATGGTCTTGTCCTAAAGTGATGGTCCTAGCTAGGCGGTTTACTTTTTAGAGCAAGAAATAACTCTTTAGAGCAAGAAATATGGATGAAAGATCTCGGTCGCCACTTGCTAGTGCAAGCATTTATGGTCCACCATATTTCCTGTCACTGATGCATTCTGAGAGGTATTTGTAAACTTCCTTTCCACAGGCCAAAAATATATAGTTTATAGTTTACTTGGATCTGTTTCCTGTGTTGGGGTCGGGTCGGGTCGGGAAAATAGGCTGATAAGACCCAAGCTGTAATTGAGCAAATGCTTAAACAAATAAAGTTACCGTATTACTATACCATGTGAAATTCTAGTTCGGGTATGTTTCACCTGTGTTGGGTTAATTAGGTCAAAGTCCATTAGGGTAGCCAACAGTTGCCGTCCATACTTAACTTGGCGTGTGCAAAAAGTAAATTGGTACCGAGATGTATACTGGATTGACCCATACCAAAACCGGTCTGTTTAACCCGTACCAAAAACTGACCCATTCAAAACAAACCCATTTTCATCCCTTACCAAACTTATATGACCTACCATTTTTCCACATCTACACTAGTTATACTTCTCCTCATTATGTTTTACTAACACCAACAATAAAAATCTTTTTTATCAATAAAGCCGATTTGAAAAGCGTGACTGTAAAAGAAACTAGTTTATAACCCGAGGAGCAAAAGTTAATGTTTAGAGGAAATAAGATGGATGATCATGAACACTTCCATATGGTGGGTCTGAAGAGTAACACAAAAGGTGATTTTCATTGAGAATTTACCTACCATAAACGAAGATCGTGAAAACAGTGAAGAAGTAAAGGAATACAATTAGTTTGCAAACCAAAAACATAATTTGATCAACGACAATATAGATTTCTAGATAAAAGATTTCATAGAAGTAAACATTTAATAAATATTACAGATACTTCTGAATTAGTGCATAAACATTTGCAATCTTTCACTATAAGAGCTATAACCTTCCTTCTACAAGGTCAAGCAGCAGCAACAAGACTATATAGATTGAGTGTTCAAAGAATATCAAATTAGATGTAGATGAGTGTTGATACAAAAGTTAGGTTGGATCTGGTTTGGCCTGAATAGATTACTATTCGGGTATGGAGCACCTTGTTCTTGTATCAAGTGAATTTATCTAAAAGACCCTGCAGAAGGAATTAAGCACCATTAACCTTATCGTGGTAGCGAATCCCAATATTTGACTATGGCGTGAGAGTAAGTATATGGTTTGAAGGGAATAATCGAGTGTGATTAGGGTTTTTAAGATACCTGTATTGATGATAATTGCTTTCCTTTTATAGGCTGAATTATCTTTAGGGTTTCCATAACTTTTGGCGCAAGACGTGGCCGATATTGCAGGGATTTGTAACTATCCTAGCTGGTTTAAATAAGTAAAGCATATCTCTTACTTAATTAGATTATCCTTTTCTAAGGATAACTTGTGAAGATACCGCAGTCACGGACAGCGTGTCGGTAGCCGCTACCTGTGGGTCTAGGAAGCCGTGACCATGACCCTAAGGCCGAAGGCCCATTAACAACTGTCAGGCCTATAATAGTATGATTGGTTTGGGCCGGCCCATACTATACGTCATCATGTCCCCCTAGTCTAGGAGTCGTGGCCGTGGTCGGGAGCACGGTCATGATTGCTAGACTACAAACACGAACCTCATTAGAAATGCTCAATATCCGAAACCAAATCTTGAGGCGTGCAGCATAAAAAGGGGGCGGTTATCGAGAAATGGCGCAAACGGCTAAGTGCTAGGACGTGTGGGCCCATAACTGTTTCACTTACCCCTTAATCGTAACCATCTAAAAGAGTAAGTAGGGACACGTGTCAAACATCCAACTATGCACAATTGTCAAGGACATAGTATAAATAGGATCAACGATGACTATTCATGTTTACATAATTTTCAAATGAAAATTTCACTTTCGCACACCTAGCCACACAAACTACTAATTTCTACGGAATCGCACCACCATAGGTTATTACGCCACGCCATTTTGTAGAACTTAATAAAAAATGGGTAGGGATACAATACAACTTAAGGACGTCATATCAACTATCTCCAGAGAGTACCTTATGGAGTTCACGTCGGAGTATGGCATTCCAAAGGACTTGCATCTGAGTTGCCTGGCCCCGAGGATACCATCGTTGATTTTCCTGAGGGCAAAGTCGGTGTCTACACTAAATTCTTCGAATTCGCAAACTATCGCATCCCCCTTTCATAATTTTTTTTGACCCATCCTTGGGAACTACCAAATTCATCTTTCTCAACTCTCCGTAATAGGCGCGTCCAAAGTAAGCCACATCGAAATCAATTGCCGCGTCCTGAACATAATTCCCTCCCTAAACTTATTCAGTGTGTTTTACGTATCGTCCTTCCACTCAGGGTGGATGTCATTTAGCAAGCGACCGGGGAGGAACACCCCGCAATGTTACACAAAACCCTTGGATTCGTTGAAGAATTGGAATAACCATTTCTTCTAGGTAGACGAAAGAGTATTCCTAACTGTTATAGCATGGCGCACGGGTGCTCCAAAGGATGGGATGCCAGCCGCAGATTCATATTCCGCGTTGGATGTAGTGACATTAAACACACGCCGAACCCCTATCCAAAAGCAACCCGAGCTCTTACTATGCCTAGTAGGGCTGAGTCAGAGCTACTTTCGGGGGGACGACATGTACCCTACATTTCTCAATGACGATGACGATGACTGGGGTGGGTGCTTTATAAACTGCTTTCACTTTTTTAATATTAATGAGAGTATACTAACAACCTGTGTGTGAATGCCGAAATGGACTTGTTCAACTTGATCAGCGCTCTGAATCTTACCAAGGTGAAAATCGAGTCCCGACCCCGTGCTGCCTATGAAGTGCCGCTATTGACAGCTACATCCAACTGTGTGATTGACATGGAGGACATAACTGGGACGTCGAAATCCTCAGGAACTCCTTCTGTCATAGAGAAATCACCCCTTGATTTTTCTAATGAAGACCCTCCCCCAGCGATTACGGAGAGGGGCATGATTGAAGATCAGGTACAGGCTGAAGTGTCGAATGAAGCCCCTTCGGTGGAGAATCCGCAGACCACGGGGGTCATTCTGATACCGGACGTAGAACATGAACCGGGCGCAATGGGGTCTCTCGTCCGCAAAAAACGCGGTAAGAGGGGCAATGACGAGGCAGACGTAAATGCGCCACCCAAGGTACTAAGGAAAGACCATGCGTCCGTCCACCCTAAGAAAAGTAATCATAGAGGCAAATCCCTAGCCGCGATCGGACTAGAAGCAGACTCCACCTTCACCTCTGCTGCCCAAGAGACTCCTGCAGATGTAAGCAATCCGAAGCCATTGTCTTATGCGAAACTACATACGCATACCCAGCAAGACATTGACCAATAAGTGAGCCAATCTTATCGTTCCTCACTTTGCATTATTATGTACATATGCCCTAGATGTTTATACTAACAAAGTAAATGTGCCTCCTACTGTGATTGCAAATCTTCTAGAGTCTCGACCACCAGGATCCCCGCTAGAGCTGTGGTTACAACAGAGGCACCCAGCTTGTTACCTGTGGAGATTCTAGAGTCAAAGAGATCCATGTATATCCCATCCGTTAAAGGGTCACCCGGAGCTCTATATCAACCTGGGTGGGGGTGACAAATGACTACCGTATGGACACCCCGGAGGTGTGCCAAGATATGGTAGACCACACAGTGCTGCCGATGTACTTCTCTAAGCTTCGTCATTTTCCCAACACTGACTTCTTGGCCCAGTAGAATACAAACCTGGCGCGGCAAGTGGCTTTGCGTTCCCAACTGAGGTTAAGATTCGAACAAGAGGTTAGGCTGTTGAAGAAAGCCAAAGCCCAGGTAGCCAGACGTAATGAGAGGATCCACGTCAAGGAGGAGGAGATTAAAAGGTTGGGGGAAGAAGTTGAATCCCTCAAAGCTGTGGAAACGGAAGTTTATGGCCTTCGTAATTAAATGAAGAACCTAAAGACCTTTTTGGAGGTCGAGGTTGACATGAAGAAGGCCACGGAGGCAAAGAATGTAGAACTAGTCTGAGAGTTAGAAAGACTCCGCGCCAAGTTTTCAAACATTCAGTTAAATAATAACCAACTGTCCCAGCGGGTGTCTACCCTTCAAGCACAGGTTATGGGCGAAGAGAGAATACAGGCCGCTTTTGAGGAGTTTAAGAAGTATGAGGATGATAGGGTGGAGAAGCGTTGTGCAGAAATGGATGCGTGTTTGGATGCGATGAGCATAGACTTTGATGAGGAGTTGTACCCCCATATGCTGACAGCGATCGTAGGTCGCCGATGGGTCATCGGGTACGACCTACGTCTAGCTATAATGAAATGTGCTAAATCTATTGAGCTAAGGCAGACGTTTGCTAATGTCGTGTCCGCGGGATTGCTAAAGGTATGAGTAAGGGGCTCGAGTATGGGGTAAAATAGGGAGATGCTAAGTTAGACTTATCGGTTATCAAGGCCTATGATGCTGAGGCCGACGACAAAACATCGCGGCCCTACATGCCTTGAAGGATTTAAAATACCCGTTAGTCGATTAGCTGGAAAAATTAAAGGACGCCCCACTAGACTTAATCATGGCGTCTTTACACTTGGAGAGCGATACCAGAGAAGATGCTCCATAATGGATCCGCGATTTGTGACCCAGGTCTTCCCAGCTCACCATACCTGTATACCCGGCGGTACGGGACCCTGAGGACCCTTGGGCCTTTAAAGAAGAAATATTGTCGGGGGACGCTATTGTGGCAAACATAAGCCTACTAAGAAGAAGAAGAAGTGCAGGGTTGTGTGCCGCACTCACGGTATTAGTTCTGCCTATCATGCTAGATCCGATAGTGTTCCTGCTATCTTTTGCACCTAACGTCTTAGGTGCATGCCAATTTAGGACACAGGATCCGTGGCCACTGGGGTTGCAACCCTCTTATATGGCGGGCCCCTTATAAGGGTATTTGACCTATAATTATTCAGAAATAGTCATGAGTGATAAATAGCATGAAGTAAAAGTAGAGGTAAAAATTGAAAAGAATCAATAAATAACAAGTTTTACGTTATATAAAAAAGGCGTTGGGTTAGCTAGACCTAGCAGAGTTTTATTCATGCACAAAAAACAAAAATGAATAAATACATGGATCACTTTATTATGAGTCCTAATTGTAGTGTAAATTCATCCATGCACGAGCCGTGGCTCAGAGGTAACACTTTTTTAGATTGGCGACATTCCACGTCCTTGGGAGGACCGTTCCATTCGTAGATCTTAGCTTGTATGCTCTATCTCCTAGTGCCTCCTTTACCTTGTAAGGTCCTTCCCACTTTGGACTAAGCTTCCCTCCACCTACAGCATGACTAGCGTCGTTGCTGCGGTAGACGAAGTCTCTTTGTCTGAAAGTAACACCGCGGACCCTGGCGTTGTAATATTTTGTCATTTTCAATTTGGCTTTGGCTTCACGAATTGCCGCGCGTTCGCGCCTTTCTTCTAGTAAATCCAAATTTAGTCGTAGCTCTTCATCATTGTGTGTGGCGTCCACTGCCGCGGTGCGATACGTTGGCATTCCTGTTTTCGCGGTGCGATACAATTTTGGCATATCTTTCAAGCTAATTAAGAGGAGCCAAACTTGATGACTAGTATACAGGAGAGCGACAATGAAGTAGAATATGTTACTGTGAAACAGTAATATTCTACATTTTTTACCCGTTTGACCATTTTCTACATCTTGAGAATGTCTTACTTACTCTAGGAAAACTAGATTTCAGGATGCCAATATTGAAACAAAGAGGGCCCAAGTATGAAAGGCTCCATAAATCGCATTTAAATTGAATAAGCAGGTTGGCTTTCCAAAGATTTAGGCATGGTTTATAATAATGTGTTGTTCATTCGTTATGCATGTGGACAGAGCAAGATCTACATAGAAAGTACGTAGTTAATTTCATTTCTCTCAATTCATAGTGAAAGTATCTCTGTTCCACCATCTTTCACTTTAGTCATGCTTAACTAGGCGTGTGCAGAAAGTGGATTGGTACCGAGAAGAAGATTGACCCATACTAAAACTGCCTGCTTTGACCCGTACCAAAACTGACCCATTCAAAACGAACCCGTTTTCATCCCTTACCCAACTTATATGACCCACCATTTTTCACATCGACACTAGTATACATATTTTCATTATGTTTTACTAAAAGCAGCATCAAAAATCTTTTCTTTATTAATGAAGCCGATGTGAAAAGCGTGACTGCAAAAGAAACTGGTTTAAAACCTAAGGAGCAAAAGTTGGTGTTATGAGGAAAGGAGATGGATAATCTTGAACACTTCCATACGGTGGGTGTGAAACGGGTCAAGTAAATATTTGTATCAAAAAGGAGAATGCCTTAAATGTGTCAAAAGGCCAAACTTGTGAAAATTGTGTAAAATCATTTTTTAATGCATACAACCTCTTATATCTTTTCATTTGAAGATTTAGATTTCTATCATGATAGATACTGCACTTGTATACACGATCAAATCAAGTTATTTATGAAGAACTTCGGAAGCTGAAAAAGGTGATTGTGTGTCAACAAAACCCGAGCTGGTCTGTTCTGACCCATGCTGAATAAATGGTGCCTTCAACCTGAACCCATTTTTATATTTTTAACCATTACCTGCCAGGCCCATCCATATTACACCTTTTTATATTTATGTGTATCAAACTATTAATATGTGATGATTCTGTTACCATCTTCAAAGCAGTGGTGGATCTAACTAGCCGGAGGAGAAGACAACAGACAACTCATGTACGCAAGAAAGATGTAAAGAATGTTGCTCCCTCTGATTGTGAGCGTTTCGTTGCCCGTAAAGGAAATAAGCAGCAATATGACTTGATATGGTGATGTTATGATGAGTTTGATATTTCTTCTTACGGGACCATGGTTTTAACTAGTCACCTTTAACCCCAAACTATTCGTGTAGATAAAAGATTTGACCATCATGTTTCTTAGCTGTAGTGATCTCTTACGAGGATCTACTGATAATTTTACTCAAGTTGTGGTATATTAAAGAAACATGCAACTGTTATAGAGAACTAATGATGCATACAACTCATACAACTGACTAACAGCTAGTAATAGCGTGTGTTCTTTGAAATTTACAGTGGTTCTTGGTTCAAGACTAGATTTCCGTTTAACATTCTCGGAACATGTGAAATTTTCTGAACCGTATGTTTCATCGTTCAAAAACTTGTAGTTACAAAGTATGAGGTTATAAAGCTATTTTAATCTAATTTGAAAGGTAAAGAAGAAAAACTCTCGCCTCACTTGATATTTTGATATGTAACAGTCTTTTGAATCTAGTCATGTCTTCATATACGTAAACCACCACTATACGAACAAAACCCGGATATATCCTGCCAAGACCAGACCAAACCCAGCTATATCCGGTCAAACCCGGCTATTCTGGCCAAGACACGGCTATATGTGTAATATTTTAGTTAGAGATGGTAGAAAAAGATGACTAGAAAATGTATTGTACGGATTTAAATTAGGGAGGCAATCAAAAAAAGAGAAAACTTTTTCTTATGATGATATTATGGTTGTCGTTCCACTATATGTCCTAAGTAACATATCTTTCTATTTTTTTATTTTCACGTGCTTAAAAAGATTCATTTAATAATACCAACTTTTTTGTTTTTTACCGTTAAACATGTTTTGGTAAAGCCATTGTAATCTTTAATCTCACATAGGTAAGTTTTTTTTTTCTTGAGAGAAGTGCAAAAATCATCCCTGTGGTTTGTCCAAAAACTGTCTCACGACCCTCGTTAAATAACTGTCCAAAACACATCCCTCCGTCAATGTTTTGAGGCACGATACATCCCTTGGACTAACGGTGCAAATTTTTTTTGGTTAAGTATTAACGAGGGTCTAAAAGGAGGGTATTGTTGTCTTTTTGCTGTCACAGGGATGTATCGTGAACCTTTTGTTTTAAAAAAAGATATTTTTTTAGTTTTCGTTTGTTTTTTTTATTTTGTTTAAAAAAATAACTTTTTTACATTATTAATCGTAAAAATATTTAAGATTTTTTACAAATTTTTTTAAAAAAATTCGCACTTTTAAAATATTAATTTTTTTAAAAAATTTAATTTTTTTAATACATTTTAAATTTTAAAGAATTTATTTTTTTACGTTATTATTCGTGAAAAAGTATGAATTTTTTTTACAAAACTTAAAAAAAAATCGTACTTATAAATCTTAGTTTTGTAAAAAAAATTAAAAAATTTCGTATTTAAAAAATACAAACTTTTTAAAATGTTTTTTTACAAAACTAAGTTTTTAAAAAGTACAAAAAAATTTTAAAAAGTTTTGTAACAAATTTTTAAGTTTTTTCACGAATAATAACGTAAAAAATTAAAATTTTTAAACTATAAAAAGTAATTAAGATTTTAAAAAGTGCGCATTTTTTAAAAAATTTTTGTAAAAAATCTTAAATATAATTGTTTTTTAAAAAAGTTATTTTTTTAAACAAAATTAAAAAAGAAAAAAAATAATTGTTTTTTAAAACAAAGGTTCACGATACATCCCTGTGCCTGTAATAAGACAACAATACCCTCCTTTTAGACCCTCGTTAATACTTAACGGAAAAAATTTTGCACCGTTAGTCTTCAGCGATGTACTATGCCTCAAAAATTATTTGCACCATTAGTCCAAGGGATGTATCGTGTCCCAAAACATTAACGGAGGGATGTGTTTTGGACAATTATTTAACGAGGGACGTGAGACAGTTTTTTGACAAACCACTGGGATGATTTTTGCACTTCTCTCTTTTTTCTTTCTCATAGTAAAACTTGTTTTTTTTGGAAACTATTGTAATCTATAATTTCATACATGAGTTTGTTCATAAAACTTCTTTGGAAACATAAAATACCTTATTAGCAATCCATACAACATGCATGTGTCTCATTGAATAATTCATACACATATCGAAACATTTTATACAGGTAAAACATTTAACTCTTGATTATTATAAGCACAAAGCAAAGCTTAAACATTTACTACATATAATTTCATGTTGTTACCTTCATGTTTCATGCTCTAAAACCATAAACTGGGTGCCTATAAACTTTAATTTGTAGTTTCAAATAAATATGATTTTCTTTCACCAACTCTTACATTATCTCTTTCTTTTAAAGTACGCAAAAATAAACCTTCTCTAACATTCTATTCCTTGATTTTATCCCACATAGGTTGGAGAAAGAAATTGTTGGTGACTAATATACCAACAAATATGCAGGTGTTACGTGTCTAGAATAATAGTACTATTTTTTCAGTTAATCACAACTCATCAAGCTAAAAAAGACTTAGTGAATTGTGGTTGACGGAAAATTCTTATGACCTCTTAACAATTTTTTAAATCCTTTGTTTTTGTAAAACATGTTTTGGTGAAAATTATATTAATCTTGAATTTTACACAGGTTAGAGAGGAAAACATATTTTAGAAGGCAATAAGGAAATAATACAAATGTACAAATGAACTAAAGTGTTAGTGGCGGAGCGAGGAAAAGTCATCACGGGGGCATCAGAATTTTTATAAAACATGTTAATATTGTAAATGTTAATTTTTCGTGTAATTTGAAACAAGTCGGGTCGTCTAAAAACAAAAGAAAACAAATTTTACTATAATCCAATACGACATTATAAGATGAACGTATGTATAGAATGAAAAACGTTTTCAGCCACCAATCTCACATCCCACTTCTCTTAATCCCCACAATCTCACATCTCCACCTTCCAACTACCTCATTTTTTCCGACTACACAAACCTGCAAAAGAAAAACGTTTTCAGCCACCAATTTGACTTTCTCAGAAAAGCAAAGAAGGCACTCGGAATGTTATGCCGAGGGCACCTCAAATTTTATCTATTATTTTGATTATTTTCCTACATGATTTGGGTGTCTGCAAGAGTTTTGTTGAGGGCACCACCCCTAGTAGTCATCAAGTGGCTCCGCCTCTGTAAAGTGTGTATATATTACGTAGTTCTTTTAATTAAAATAGGAAAAGGATCGGATTAACGTAAATGTTTAGTTGTTTACTAACAATAATGGGTATGACATGCAAAATAAATCCACGTAATTTCTAACTTGACAATCAACATATGTCTCACTAGATATTTTATACACATATTAAAACCTTTTATGAAATGAACATATTAAAACCTTTTTTGATGTATATATTTTTGTTACAATGTGATCTTACACAAATACAACAATAGTGACAATGAACAACTACTATTTCAATCATCGTGTTTACTGTTTAGATACTTATCGATTTAGAATATTCTAGTATGTCTAAATCTAAAGGTCCATATTCCACACTGTGGGTGCTCTATATTTCCGAAACTCATATGCATGCATGCGCGACTTCAATAAACACATCCATGATATTTCTTTTAAATGTGATGATATAGTAGATACAATTCTCAACTACTTCAGACTCTCTATGATTTCTAATTTCCCATTGTTTTGGTTCAATATCGCATTAATTGGCTACATCTAATTCATGCGCCTCGGGTCTATGAAAGATCATGCAAACGCGTGCTTCTATCTTTCTCGAGCCTGTGAAAATAATAATAATGTTAAATTCCTTGATATCATGCATAAAAAAATGCATAGATATGCTCACCGGGGAGATTTTCAGGAGACATCCATGTTTCTAAAATGGACCTGAATCAACTATTTTATTTTTTTATTATTGAATTAATGTAAAACAGTTAAAAAATTGGCGTTGAATATTAGATCGAAAGAAGCTTAGAAAAATTAGACTGATTCACTTGCATTCGGGAGGTGGTCTAATTATGTTGTTGCCATTAAGGAAGAGAATAAGGACTTTCGTTGTTCAGCTAAACCTGGAGCAAAATTTTTTGTTCAAAGAGCCTCTAGAAAGGATATATCTCAACTAGTCGGCTTGTTCAGCAAATAGATCGCCTTGGTTTTCCCATGTCATAATGATACTTTCACTTCTTCTTTTTTTTTTTTTTATTTTTATTCTTTTTTTCTTTTATTTCTCTCGTGTTTCTATTTTTTTTTTCTTTTGTCTTAATTTTTCTTTTCTTCTCTTATTTCCTTTTCTTTTTTTTTTCTTTCTTTTTCTTCTTTTTCTTCTTCTTTTTTTTTTTCTTTTTTCTCTCTTTTTTTTTTTTGTTTTTTCTTTCTTTTCTTGTTCTTATCTTTTTCTTTTCTTTTTCTTGTTCGTTTTTTTTTCTTATTTTTTTCTTGTTCTTTTTTTTTTTTTTTTTTCTTTTTTTTTTTTCTTTTTTTTTTTTTTTTTTTTTTTTTTTTTTCTTTTTTTTTTTTTCTGTCTTTGTTTTTCTTTTTTTCTTTTTTCTTTTTTCTTGTTCTTTTCTTTTCCTACTTCTTTTTCTTTTTTTTTTCTTTTTTTTCTTTTTGTTTTTTTTTTTTCTTTTTTTTTTTGTTTTTTTTTTTCTTTCTTTTCTTTTTTCTTCTTTTTTTTTCATTCTTTTTTCATCTTCTTTTTATTTTTTTTTCTCTTTTTTTTTTTTTTTTTTTTTCTTTTTTTTTCTTCTTCTTTTTTTCTATTTGGTTTTCTTTTTTTTTTTTATTTTCCCTCTTTTCTTTTTTTCTTGTTTCCTTTTTTTTTTATCATTTTTTTTTTTTTTTTTCTTTTTCTTGTTCTTTTTCTTCTTTTCTCTTTTTTTTTTCTCTTTCTTTCTTTTTTTTTTTTTCTTATCTTTTTTTATTTTCTTTTCTTTTTTTTTTCTTTTCTTAATTCTTTTTTTCTTTCTTTTCCCTTTTTTTTTTTTTTTTTTTTCTTTTCTTTTTTTTTCGTTTCTATTTTTTCTTTTTTTTCTTTTTTTTTTCTTCTATTTATTCTTTTTCTCTTTTTTTTTTTTTTTCTTTCTTTTTTTTCCTTTTTTTTTCTATTTTCCTCGTCTCTCTTTTTTCTATCTTTCTTTTTTCTTTCTTTTTTTTTTCTTTGCTTCTTTCGACCTTTTTTTTATTCTTTCTTATTTTTTTTTTTTTTTTGTTTTGTCTTTTTTTTACTTCTTTCTGCTTTTTTTTCCTTTTTTTTTTTTTCTTTTTTTGCTTTTTCTTTTTTTTCGTTTCTTTTATTTTTTTGTCTTTTTTTTGTCTTTTTTATTCTTGTTTTTTTTTTTTTGTTTTTTTTTTTTTTTTTCTTTTTTTTCTTTCTTTTTTTTTCTTTTTTTTCTTTTTGTTTTTTTTTTTTTTTTTTTTATGTTTTTTCTTTTTTTTTTTTCTTTTTTTTATTTTTTTTTCTTTTTTTCTTGATTTTTTTTTTCGTTTCTTTTTTATTTCTTTATGTTTCGTTCGTATATTTTTCTTTCTTGTTCTTTTTTTTTTTTTTTTCTCTTTTCTTTCTTTTTTTTGCTTTTTTTTTTTCTTTTTTTTTTTCTTCTGTTTTTTTTTTCTCTTGTCTTTTTTTCTTTTTCTTTTTTCTTTGTTCTTTTCTTTTTTTTTTTTTTTTCTTTTTTTTCGTTTTTCTTTTTTTTTTTTTTTTTCTTTTCTTTTTTTTCTTGTTTTCGTCTTTCTTTTTTTTTTTTTTTTTTTTTCTTGCTTTCGTTTTTTCTCTTTATTTTTTTCTTGCTTTTTTTTTTTTTTTCTTTTTTCTTTTTTTACTTTTTTCTTTCTTCTTTTTCTTTTCTTTTTTTCTTCTTATTTTCTTTTTTTTTTATTATTTTTTTTTTTTTTTTTTTTTTCTTTGTCTTTTTTTTTTTCTTTTTTGTTTCTTTTTCTTTTTTATTTTTTTCTATTTCTTATTTTCATTTTTTTTTTTTTTTCTTTTTTTCTTTTTTTCCTTTTCTTTTTTCTTTTCTTTTCTTTTATTTTTTTCCTTTTTCTCTTTTTCTTTCTTTTCTTGTTTTTTTCTTTCTTTTTTTTTTTTCTTTCTTTTCTTTTGTTCTTCTTTTTTTTATCTTAGTTTTTTTTTTTTTCTTTTTTTTATTTTTTCTTATTTTTGCTTTTTCTTCTTTTTTATTTATATTTCTTCTCTTTTTTTCTCTTTCTTTCTTTTATTTTTCTTTTTTTTTTTCTTCTTTTTTTCTTTTTTCTTTTCTCTTATTTTTTATACTCTCTTTCTTGTTTATCTTTTTCTTTTCTTTTTCTCTTCTTTTTTTTTTTTCTTTTTTTTTTGTTTCTTTCTTTTCTTTCTTTTTTTTTCTTATTTTTTTTTTTTCTTTTTTCTTTTTCTTTTTCTTTTTCTTCTCTTCTTATTGTTTTTTTTCTTCTTTTATTTTTCTTTCTTTTTCTTTCTTTCTTTCTTTTATTTTTTTTTTTTTCTTTTTTTTTTTTTTTTTCTCTTTTGTTTTTTTTCTTTTCTTTTTTCTTTTTTATATTTTCTTTTATTTTTATATTTTTTTTTTTTTTTCTTTTTCTTTTCTTTTTATTTTCTTTTTTTATTTTTTTTTTTCTTCTTTTTTTTCTTTTTCTTTTCTTTTGCTCTTTTCTTCTTGTTTTTTTTTCTTTTTATTTTTTTTTTTTTTTTTTTTTCTTTTTTTTTGTATTTCCGCATTGTCTTGTTAAGAATGCTTTTAAGATATAATTTTACCTTCCTTATGCGACTTGGTTCAGTCATTGACAACTTGGATAGCCTAAAGATAAATTTGAGAGAATCTCTTTAATAATGGAGATCCAAATATATACATGTTGGGTCAGATTCTGTATTAGGAAGAAAAGAGATAACGGCAAAATGAAAAACAAAACGTTACACTTGAGGAATATCATGGAAGTTATCAGAAAATGAAAATCTATTTTCGAGTAATTGTTTTTGTGCTTAAAATGCTTTCATAACATAGTATAAGGTTTCAAATAACTGGTTTTTATGTTTTTAATAACTTTTTGTATCTAGAAATCAGGTTTCTGGTAACTATTGGTTAAGCGGGAAATGTGCTTTCGTATCATAGTTTGAGCTTTCATATTGTAGTCTGATCTTTCAGTAACTGTCATACGTAAGTACAACAGCTTTCAGAAACCAGTTCCGAGCTTTCAAAAACCAGTCAATAGCTTTCGTAAACCAATAATAAGCTTTCGGAACATAGAACGTTGTAAATTTGAAAAAGAATACTTGCACACATTACACTTTAAACTGCAGAATCGATTTATAAGGTTTCTGATAATTTCGTAGCAAAGAGTTTATGAAAGTTGAGGTTTCATAAGTTTTACAAAAAGTAGTGGAAATTTGGAATTTATAAAAGTAGAGGTTTCGTATATTGGATCTTTCGGTAACTGTTTCGAAGTTTCATATTATGTGGTTTCATAATTGAGGTTTTGTATCAAGAACTTAGTATTGGTTTCGTATTCCAAAATTTTCGTATCACATGTTTCGTAACACGGTTTCATATATGAGGGTATCATATACAAGTTTTGTAATTTCTAAAGTTTCGTAACAGATGTTTATATTACAAAATTGAACAGTTTCATAAGATTGAGGTTTCGTAAGACTTGGTTTCATAAACAGGGTTTCGTAACACAGCTTTCTTAATTGAAGGTTTCATAATTTGGTTTTTAAAGGTTTTAGATCTTTTTACTCTCGAAAATTGAGCTTTGTATAAAGGCATCTGTTACTTATCTCCTTTGTGAATAAGTCAAAGGGTTTGTTTCTTTCAGGTTTTATTTTGTGTGTTATTGTAGTACAAGTGTCGTTGCTAAGTGTTGTTTTGATCTCACGATTTTTTTTTTTTTTTTGCAAAGAAAGACTTTATCTCTAAATCGATCCAAGTTTGCATTGTATTCCTTGTTTAATTCACAACATGTCTTCTTCAAATCAACAAACTCTTGCTGAATCAAGAGCTACTCATAGACCTCCAATCCTTGAGAAAGGGAATTATATACCATGAAAAAGTTAGTTTAGGAGGTTTCTGAAATAAAGGGGAAGCGAAGAAGCGGATTATTGGAATGTGGTAGGCAATTTATAAAAAGGACCTTATGAAAGCCAAAGATTACTGATCCAGATGATCCAGATAATGAGATACCTGAACCATTGTCTAAAATGACTGAAGCTAATAAGAAATGTTACTCTGCTGATGTTAGAGTCATAAATTATCTTCTTCAGCATTATAATGACATCTATATATCAGTGAGATGCTTGCAAAAGATGCTAAAAAATGTGGGAAGTTACGAGGTAGATGTATGGTTTGGAAAAGAACTAATATGTGATACACTCACGACTTATGAATGAATTTGAGAAGTTTGATGCCAAGGAAGGAGAATCATAAGAATCTATGTATGAAAGGTTGTCAACACTTGTAAATGTTATGGATCGTAATGATGTTCGTCCTATCAAAGTATCCATCAACACCATGTTTCTCAATTCTTTGCAACCTGAGTGGAGCAAAATATGTTATAGGGACTGTCAAAAACAAAGATTTGGGTGATGCGTGTATGATTCATTATGTGTGCCTTACTGCAATCGAGCCACTCGTCCAAGCATCGAAGTTAAAAAGGAACTGCAAAGAGGCCATGATCCATTAGGACTATATTTTTTTTTTTATCATCTTGTACATCATCAAAAACACACAGGAATCAAGCTGTGATACATGATGGTAGGGTTGACATACAAACTAAGAATGTGGCTTAAGGGAATGCCAAGAGACAAATAGGAATCAAGCAGCTAATGCAGGAAATGGTCCGGTTTAGCAGATTGATGAAAGTAATTAAGCTAATGCTAAGAAATGGTACGGTTCAAGGCCATTAATGAAAGTAATCCAAATTGTTTAGTCGGTGCTTCACCAATTGAATCAAAATCCATATAAAGTTGAATGGTGTGACACGGACAACCGTGAGTAGAGTAGATAAATTAAAGACCTATTGTGAAAGAAATATCATTGAAGTGATCACATTTAATTTCACATTGTGACTTATATACTAAGACTATATGTAATAACCTAACATGTATCCCACAAACGACACGATCTTTTCCAATATAAAGTTTTATTCAAGCATAAAATTCTTTTATCAAATATTATATCCCACATAAGTTGAAGAAAGAAGTTGTTGGTTACTAATATACCATATTGTACATGAGTTTCTTGTTACTAGATTAGTATTATGTTTTCAGGTATATGATTTTCTTCATGCTTAAAAGGTTTGCAAGCAAACCATACATAGCATGATTCTAATCATGTACCGGAAATTAATATTAATTCTTGATCTTTTTATTTTTCTTGGTTATGGTTATGTATCCTTTTTTATTGGATGTCGCTCGATTTTGCTAATATTATTAAACTTAAGAATCGTGATTGAAAAATAATTAATCCAAAATTATAAAGGAAAAACAAATTACGCAAATAATGTCATACATGTTTTACATTGTTGAACTTAAGTCTAAAATAACATTATATTTTGGTTTACCAATAAAATTTTAAGATCAAGTTCATGTTATAAAGTGAACTAATAAATCCACGTACAATCAAACTCAAGAAGGAACATTAGAAAAGAAGTAATGAACAGATTTTAACTAAAATAAAATAAAAGAAGTAATCATGAATAAATACTTATCGACTTTGAATATTGAAGCTAGGATGTCTAAACCCATATGTCTTTTCACACCCACGCACGAGTTTAAAGTACATTTGTTATTGTTAGATGACTATGTGGCCCAAGCCTGATTGTGGGCTTGTGGTCCATTAGGGTTATGTTTAATGTTAGCTTTTTATTAAACCTAGGTATTTATTATAAATACACATGCTATACCACATATGTAAGACATTCAATCAATAAAACTCTTTTGATAGTTTACATGGTATGTAGCTTTAGGTAAGATCCACTAACATAAATTGTTATCCTTCGGCTATCGGCTACTTGCCGGTGATCCAGAGGGATCCTGTTTTTTTGCTTTATTGTCCTTATTTGTTTACAATTTTATTTTTGTATTCCATTCATAAATCTTAAACCCTAGTTATCAAAACACACAAAATATGTTGAGTTGCTTTCGACCACCATATATTTTTTTTTCTTCCTTGTCAAATTATTTTCGTTGACAACTAAAGTTGACCACCAAATTGCCGCTTCCTCTTAAAGGCAAAGCAAGCAATGACGTAAAAGTATAGCAAACGTTATAAAAAATGGAGGTAACTGCGAAGCAGTATACAATTATGTTTTCAAATACAAGTCCATCTTCATGCAAACGAACAATGAAGAAGAGAAGAAAGAAAGATGAAGAGAAGAATAAGGCAATCACAACATTCTATCCGATTTGTGCATCCAGAAGACTCTCGTTCAAACTACAGGGGAGTGTTAGACGACTATGTGGCCCAAGCCCGATTCTAGGCTTGTGGTCCATTAGGGTTAGGTTTAATGTTAGTTTATTATTAAAGCTATGTATTTATAAATACACATGCTATCCCACATATGAAAGACATTCAATCAATAAAACTCTTTTGATATTTAAAGAAAAGGTTTGGCCATATTTATCATCTAATAGTTATAAAAATGCTTGAGAAACCGAGGGTTTTTTAACGTATTCACGTCACTAAAAGAACTAAAGTCTTGGACCACAAGAATCTGCAAATCTGGCATATCTTTCAAGCTAATCTTAAGAAGAGACACACTTGATGACTAGGATAGAAGTAATGAACGGATTACACATGTATTTGTCATTCACGTAGTTTAAGCTACTATATGTCCTCAAAAATCTATACTACATGTATAAAGGAAAAATGTGTCTCTCTTCTCATTTAATACAAAAAATTAATTAATCCGAGTTTTCATACATAGTATACAAGCTTTAATGCATATAACAACAAAAACAAAATATATTACATACACTCTTTAATGCAAATAACATACAAACAAACAAAGAAAGATATTGTACAACTTTTTAATACACAGATAATACTCTTAATAAATTACCTCATTGCTTAAAAATACAAATATTTATGCAATATGTACAAATAGTTAATGCACAAACACAAATTTATTGACTGATCAATACATTTAATATTATTTTTAATTACCCCTTAATCCATTAAACACACTAATTAATATTATTTTAAAACACCCTTAAAATAAAAAGTTGACGCAGAACGAAAGCGTACTATAAACCCTAACTACGGTTCAAGTCGAATCACAAAGAGATAAAAGACTAAAAGTCTGAATTTTATTGATAATTGAATTTATTGAATGACTAAACAATAAACCCAAGCCATATATTTATAGGAGAAGTAAACTTGAGAAAAAAGTCAAGAATAACAAAAATATATAAACCAAATAAAAGTCAATAAACAATATATGGAAACCATATTTTGTTATTAATATTAAAATTCTTCATCTTTAAGATTACTTATTTTTTACAGCACCCTTACTCTTGACATGCTCTAAATGATCCATATATTCTTCTGTTAGCTCTTGAATCATGTCCTCGTCATTCTCCATCCCTTTAGAAGAACTCATCCTCGAGTGCTTGCCCTCATTCACGTCCACAAAGTGTAATTCATATACATCTGACACATTGAACGTCTTTAAAATACTCATAGTATTTGGCAAGTCTACCACATAAGCATTATCATTAGTCCTTCAAAGTATTTTGTGCGGACCATATTTCTTTAATAGTAACTCCATAAGTAATATTTCTAGGATCGTATCATTACTCTACCCCGCAAAAACACCTTGTCCTCAAGGTGTTCCTTTAATATCTTAAGCTATGTGATACCAGGATCCCATGTTCTTCTTTGTGCATAAACAATTTCTTGTTGCAACCAAACATTCATAAAAATTTGCCCAATAGAGATCATGTACCCCCACTTTAACCTCAAAATATGCCATCTCAATGTGTTATGATATGACTTACTTTCGTCTGTCGAATGTTGTCCATTAAGATCATTAGAGAAGTCTTCTTTGATAATGTTTGGACTTGATCATAGCATCATAAGAGGCTCATCTTCTACCGCCATAATTGGTCCGATAATATCAGCTTCATCCTTAGTTAAAACAATAAAAAAATTCTCCAAATTAATACCATTGTCTCCAATTATTTTAGTTATGGCAGGTTGTGTTGGAAACTTTACAATTTCCTCATCAGAACATGGCACCACTAGGTATTGTTCTTCTGGTGTTGATCCATCATCATAATCTTCAGTGACAAAGATATGTGATTTAAGATTTGATAGTAACGTGCCCACAACAAAAAACACAGAAAAACACAGAATCTACTCGTCGTTGAGTGCGAGGAAGCCCAAGCATAAAATTCATTGACATATCGGCCCAAGGACTCTCTTGTATTATATGCGTTACCCTTTCCTTTATGACACATGACACATCTCTTTATGAAAGCTCCAACATCCCTTTTTAATTGAGGTCAAGAAAATTGACTTTCTACACTCGCAATGGTTTTATCTCGGCCTAAAGCACTTAATCCTTTCACACGTATCTCCTTAACCAGTTGACTCTTTACAGAAGTCTTAGGAATACACAAACGATTACCTTTAAATGAATAACCGTCAAGTAAAACAAACTTACCCCGATGTTGCTTGGTTTCGAGCTCCATCCACATGTTACCAAAATATTCATCAATTGCATACAACCCCTTAATTGAATCGAAACCCAAAATCTCGCTTCTAATGGACACCAATAAAGTAGTCTTTCTACTTAAATCAATTTAGTGTTGAATATTCCTCGATGGTGGCAAGGCATCCAATGTATCTGTCACAAGCTTACCATATTCAGCTAGTAACGGTTTAACTACCGCCGGTATTGCATTCTCCATGACATCATTAACACCTTTCATAACTAAAGCATGAGAAACTCCCGTCTCCTTCCTTTCAGCTTCAAAATCCTTTGGTGAAGCCACTAAAGTTGCCAATGTCTTGTTCTCTAATTCTGTCTTAGGAGAAATGACACTTAAAGATAACATAGCAATAGTTTTTCTGCACCATTTAAACAAATACATATTTGTTTTACCTTGGTGTGTAGAGTCCACATCACGTTGCCATGGTCTTCCTAACAATACATGACAGGCCTCCATATCAACAACATCACAAGTAACCAACTCATTGTAATGCTTCCCAATAGCAAGGGGAACTTTACAAATATCGGTCACCTTAAGTGTCGGTCCCTTCTTAATCCATCCAATCTGATAAGGATTAGGATGGGGTTTGGTTGGGAGCTTAAAAGCTTTAACCAAAGCCTTAGACACCAAATTTTCGCAACTCTCTCCATCAATGATAATAGAACAAATCTTTTCCTTAACCAAGCATTTAGTTTGAAAGATTTTATTTCTTTGTGATGAGTCACTAACCTTAGGCGAACACAAAGTTCGTTGAACGACATATGTAACTTGTTTTTCCTCTTCGTCCAAAGGCTTGGCATACTCTAACTCAACTTCTTCTTGAAACACATTCACCACTTTATTATTTCTAACCTCGGGCAATGTCTTAGGTGAAGACCAATCCCGAACCGCATTGACCTTGGTTTCGACAACATGAATCCCCCTCATTTGGAAAGAACTCGCCCTCGAGTTCTCAATATCAAGGGCTTCAACAACATCGAACACCTCACGACGAACCTTATCTTCAATAGATTTGCGCTTCACATCCACTCGAAAACCTTCATATTTTTTAACACGTCTACCATACTCCCAACGATCAGTCCATGACCTAAAACATCGGGTTGTGTGCTCCCTATCAACGACCACCAAGTTTTCAATTGTAATAAAAATAGCTTCTTTGTTTACCATTGAAAACTTAATTTGATTTTTGATAATCATCCTTAAAATTAACCCACAATCTAAATCACGAATGTTTAAATTATGGACGCATTCGAAATCCTTTTTTATCCCAAAATTAAAACCCTTCACATCTTCATCATCATTAAAACCCATAATTTCTTCACAAGTCTTCAAAGCACCAACTTTATTCCTTGTTCCAAACAATAAAGTTGAAATATTTTCATCATGTTCTTTATAACTTTGAAGGTCTTGGATTTTCTCAACGTGTTCATCAACAACCTCCGCCTTCACAATCTTTTCTTCAATTTTAATCTCGAGATTTAGTAATTGTGGTGTTACTTTGGATGAAACCATAGCAAACTTTTCTTCAACTTTAACCTCGGGCATTGGTAATTATGGTGTTACTTTGGGTGGAACCATAGAAATCTTCCTTTCTTCCCATGAGAAAAGGTAGAGATTTCATTTAACATCATATTTGCCATTAACCTCACATCGCCAAGGTCTTCCCAATAATATATGGCACTCATAAATATCATCTACAATACAATGTACTTCTACTTTATAAGACTTTCCTATGGTCACGGGAACCCTACAAACTTAATAACCTTCAACTGGACAAATCTTCATTGGTAACTTTAGGAAATCTACCAATTTTTTTGAAACCAAATTATTTATACTACAACCATCAATAATTAAAGAACATACCGAATTGTTGATTAGAATTTTCGAATGAAAAATCTTGGTTGTAGATACTCGATCCTCCTTCTTTTTCTCTTCCCATTCTTCAATTCTTCCATTGTTGAACGGGGATTGGTTGCTTGCACAATTGCCTCCAAAATCGCTTATGGTTAGACGAATTCTTAGACCTTCGTGTTTACTACCCTCGCGATTCTTGTGGATTAGTGCCCCACCTACGATCATGGAACGTAGTTCTTGTAGCATAGTGTAACATCTATCAAGTTCTGACATAGATTTGGTAAAACCATGATCCATGTTCTCTCCAGACCATACCCCACCAACAGTATGGGTTTTTGAATCTTCTAAATCAGTCACTATCCAGGATACTAACAAGCTCTAGATATCAACTGACGCATAACAAAAGCATACTATAAACCCTAACTAGGGTTCAAGGCGAATCACAAAGGGATAAAAGAATAAATGTCTGAATTTTATTGATAATTGAATTTATTGAATAACTAAACAATAAACCCAAACCCTATATTTATAGGAGAAGTAAACTTGAGGAAAAAGTCAAGAATAACAAAAATAAAAAAACCAAATAAAAAGTCATTAAACAAAATTTGGAAACAATATTTTGTTATTAATATTAAAATTCTTCATCTTTAAAATTGCTTATTTTTTGCAGCACCCTTACTCTTGACATGCTCTAATTGATCCATATATTCTTCTGCTAGCTCTTGAATCATGTCCTCATTAAAAGTGCATGTGATTATACACACTGTACAAACTAAAAAAACACTCACAAAGCTTCATACAATTTATATGTTGATACATATAGTTTTTAAAACCGGATCAGACCAACGAGTTCAACCAGGAACATGAGTGGCCAATGGTTCCACTAGCAAATAAAAGCCTGTAGTATACATGATATCATAACACAAGCAAGAGATGATGGGTTGGCTACTTAATCTTAGAGAGAGAAAGTGGTCTTTCTAGAAAGAGAAAGTGCAAGATAATGTATTAGCTTAAAATGAACAACCAACCCCTTCCCATGGCTGGAAAGGGGTTTATATACATAAGTGTTTATGCC
Source organism: Tanacetum coccineum (assembly GCA_026074375.1). NCBI lineage: Eukaryota > Viridiplantae > Streptophyta > Magnoliopsida > Asterales > Asteraceae > Tanacetum > Tanacetum coccineum. Next base: position 46,807 of record BQNB010040272.1, read on the forward strand.
CCAATGGGCTTGAGTATGGGCTTACAAGTGGGCTAAAGGCCCGACCCAATACTATTAGTCATACGCTTATAATTAGACAATGAGCTATGTTATTCTAGCTTATACACGGGGTGACCGAGTCTTTTTCATAATCCTAACAATCTCCCCCTAAGGGAGGTCACCCCAGAAAATACATTTTGAATTCTAGCATTCTACTTCATTAACCTTCTGTCTGTAGCTCGAAGTCTTTGATTCTTCAATCTTTGATGTCTTTGTACATTATGTAGTGAATTTTGAGACTTGTCCCTTAGGCTTGTGCAATCTTTGAGCTTTCTTTAAGATCATCTTTCATCTCTAATCTCTTGATCATCCTTGTTATGTAGCATTTCCTTCATGTGATGTTGTGACCCATGCTCATACTTTTTTTGATCATGAAACTACTTCTCAGAGTTGCGGAAGCTGTGTTATAGGTCATTTAGTTGTCATGATGTCTTTACTTGGAAACATTAAGTGTGAGCATTGGGTGGCGAATTGACTCCACTGGAATGAGGTGTCTCCATCGCTATCTTTACTTGATCCTGTAATAAAACAGTTAGCAATAAAGCTTGTAGGCGAATATGGCTTTGTCATTTACCCGAGACTGGTTGGATTAACCTTTGGATCCGTGAGGACCAACCTGTGATCAGGTAGATTCATCTTAAGAAGAATCTCCTTGACAGGATTTCCAGTATAAGTA
>BQNB010040273.1:0-21344 GCA_026074375.1 Tanacetum coccineum
GAAATGAAAACAGTTTGACTCGTTTATCCTTTGTTTACAAAACATGACAAATTGGTAGGATCTTACGATCTCGATCCGATTTTATGATCTCGATCTTGCAAAAAACGATCTCCAAATAAGATCGTGATCTGTAGCACGTACCATGGCTTATGAGACTAGTAGGAATTCTAACACTAAGAGGGTGTTTGGGATTGCGATATGAAAGTGATTATTAGCTTATCACGATTTCATAACGCAAATACTCTCCAATTGGTGTTTGGCAAACTAAACTTGATAAGTGATTAATTGCGTTTTACGTGGTCCAAAACGGAGGTTTAAAAAAGCCACACATGGGCTGCTTTTTCAAAACGTCAATGTGGTTTTATTGAATAATTACAAAAACACCCTTACTTTAAAGAAATCATTAAAACAAATGATGCTCATTTATGTCATTTTACTTACTAGTATAATAAACGAGGCATGCAGACCCGTGCGATGCACACGGGCTGTGTCGTGGTTTTTTTCGCACGGGTTGGGAGTAATGGATGATTGGCCAATGATTGTGTGATGTTTTTCAGACTTATGTTGATTGTGTTATATTTTTGGGGATTGTGTTCTTATTGTTTGCTTGTGTGGCGTTGGCGAATTTTTATATTAAATATATTTGTGTACATGGAACATCATAGTGATTGTGTTTGTAAGTGTTGATAGGACGGATTTTTTTTGTGTAGAGCGATGTTAGATCACTTCACGGAAGGATAAGTATGAAGGTGTAATTCCGGTTAATAAACATGGATTGTAGCAGTAGCTTACACATTGGGCAACAAAATAGTTTTATTGACTACAAAGATTGTTTACTACTATATATTGTAACATTCACTTGACTCAGTCTTTGGGATTGATTATTAAAATTAAAACTGATTATGAAAGGTTGTTTAACATTGGTAAGGAAACTGCCTCCAACGGGTTATTTTGGGTTGCTTGTTAAATCTGATTTTACAAATTAATGATACATTATTTCAGTCAAATATATACCTGAGCAAGCAAACTATAAGTATTGGCTTGTGATTGACTATAGTAGAATCCTATAATTGAGCATACATAGATGCAAAATGCAGAAAAACATATATCTGCATTACAGTAACTTTGAAAAATAACAGGTAACATATATTTTGTTTGTAAGAAAGATCTCAAGTCTTAGAATATGCCTACAAAAGATTTCAAAACTAAGTTGATGGCAGATAAAAACACCATAAATCATTGCATTAAATTCTTAACGATAACGACGTAGAGAAAGGGTGTTGTTCCTCTTCCAGGTAGCCCTCCGTGAAGGACGTTGCTTGTGGTTCGGATGTCCTTTTCCACGCATATCACTGTATCTTTACTTCTTTCCAGCAGATGTTAGTCCACGGAGTTCTCTGTGCTTCTGCACCGGGTTACAGATCTAGTTGATCCTTTAGTCATTAAGGTTAGCAAGGATCAACCAAGATCACCTTAAAGTACTTGTAGGTAGAAACCTGCATACAAAACAGCAATTTAGACCAAAAACACAGCTTCTAAAAAAGCATTTAAAGCTTAATATATACATAAGTGAGGGATGTAGAAAAATGCTTGAATGTAATTATGCCATTAGTCGTGGTAGTGATAGTTTCATATGTGATAAAAACAAATGGTAAATATGTCATCTGATTGAACAGGTAAGACATTGATTATCAAGACGGGAAATGATTTATCTTCCTAAATCAAAAAGTCTTATTTTCATTGAATGAATCAACTGGCCCACAATTTCACCATCCAATAATTTCATCAAATTTTGAATTAGAATGATTTGTAGGAGGATACATCAGTTTCCTATCTAAATAGGTTACTTGATCCATACACCAAAAAAAAACAAATAATCAAAAAAGTATCTGATCAAAACATTATAAACTGAATTTTGCAACTTCAAGTAAAAAATAAAGTCAATAAACAAATACCTCATGAATAAAAGATTGTTTAGATCATTGGGAAAAAACCAATTAAAAACGCAAAGACTATGTTTGGGTAAATGAATACCTCATTAAGACAGTAAGAATTGATGACCTAAAGGCCACCCAACTTCCTTTTAGCTCATTCCTCTGCAGCAGACCTCTTACTTTGTTAAAATTTCAGCTGGGTCACACCTTGGTTTGTTGGTTTACCATAAACAATACCCTTGGGCACTGGCCTATTTTTCCCACCACGTCTCACACGTAAACTTGTAATTACAATCAACTTAGTATAAATCAAAAGCATGAAAAGATTCAATAACATAAAAGGTCTACATTCACAAAACTTTCAATCTCAGACGTTAGGCATTATCACTTACATATTTTAACATAAAAGGCCTACATTCACAAAGCTTTAGAAATGATATCATCATGAAGAGCAACATGATTTCTACAATTACAACAACCATACAATCTTGGTCCAACCATTTCAGCCATCAATGATCACTATACTAATCTTTTCACCAATATCAAATCTGTTATAAAAGAACACAAATGATCACATAAAAAAGATTGATACGCAAATACTTTATCGTCTGTTGAACGTACCCGTGCTTAACAAAGACTACTCGTAACTTACTCTTCAAACTATTTTTCGCCGTTGGATTCATAAAAGATTTTATCGTCTGTTGAACATACCCTCTTATTAACACTTCACGTCACACAATTAGGAGATTTTAAACAAACATTTATCCTCTGATATAGTCACTATAGTATTTTATTAAGTCACCTACTTCATACATTAGACAATCCAAATCGGAAATGTAAATCAACTTTACCTTCACATTCCGAATCCATCTTCCTTTTCCTACTCCAATCCACATCCGCATCCGCTCATAACACACCCACAACGCAAACAACCCTGCACCTCCAAAGTCACACACTATCTAATCAGCAGGTAAAATATTAATTCTATACATTATCAGATTTGTCAACACTAAACATATTATCATCTTATAAGCCTAAGCACGTCAACACACCATATTTTACAGTTAATGTTACTTAAACCTGAGATCGGAAGGAATGAACGGGTGAATATATTTTTGTTGACGCAACATGGCCATCGGTAAGCACATGTCAAAGTAGGAAACCTTACAATTCATCGACGCATGTGACTGTGATGTGAGTGTGTGATGCAACATTCATGCCGATGGAGAGCCAAAAGGTCTTTGATTTCCTCCGCACTTCAGAAATATCACTTTGCAGAGTTGAGTGGTGTGCATCCATCTGGTCAAGTGAATTAACAACGACCATCAAATCAATATGCAAGCATATATGTCTTCTATAGTCAAATATACCGTATAAAGTAGAAGTTGTAAGATGTGTGTAACTGGCACAAATAGGTGCGGGTTAAATGTGTTCATCTTTTAGTAAGGATATGTATTCACTATAACACGTAATTAACCACAAACTGATTACTATAATATACCTCGGAAAACCCAAATTTCTAATCAATATCCTATGATTCTTCATCTTAACCTGTGCTACAAAACTTATTGTTTTGTTAGTACAAATTCAGGGACAATTCTTGACCTCGCACTGTAAAAACATTTTGGCCAAAAGAGTAGTTGATGTACGATACCTTAGTTATTATCTGGTATCATACCTCCTCTTGACCATCTTACTTGTCGTAGCAAAACTCCAAAGGTTATATCAAAACCCTAAAAACCAAGATTCAAGATTCTGTCAATTCCATATACATAAAAATGAAACCCTTTTATAGAATCCAAAAATCATGCATAAATCAATCAAAAATAAGATTATATGAAAAGGGTTTAGTAGTATACCATAGTGGGCTTAAACTCTTTCAATTTCTGCAACTTCTTGTTTGATGTCTGGGATTGTATCTGATGAGGTTTCGATTGGTTCTTGTTTAATTATTATTGTTGGGATCATTTTGTTTGTTGTTTTGTTCGCAGATCGTTTCAGAATTAAGGGGGTAAATAATTTTTTGGCCTTCATCGATCCTGGGAGTTACATAATCCCTTCCCCTTCATCTTAAACATCTGAAAGATCAATAAGTTTGGAAGATTGAAGGAAGTTGAAGATGGAGATTGTGTAACCCATGGTTGGGGGCATCAACCCTATGTTTGATTTCTTTGTGGTCTTAATTGTAGAAGGGAACTCTTGATATACATCATCTTCTTGTATTCCTGTGGATTCAATTAGAGGACCGAACACATTCTTTGGAGTTATGTTATGCTGGAGGTTAACTATGTCTTCTTGTTATGCGTAGCATGCGTTTGTAACTATGGCTCTTCAGGTTGGACCAAACTTTTAATGACACAGCCCCAATAAATTTAGGGGCTGAATCTTTTATAAGGATAGATAAATGTAGTGTTGCATACATTCAACTCGCACCTCATCTTTTCTAAAAACCCATGCATGCATACATATGTGTTACATAAACTTTTTTGATCATAGCACGAGAAGGTACAACTCTTATTATTTTATTTTCCTTATTATTATTTTACTTAAAGTAGTTAAAATCATTTTCTTGTAATCACAATTACTATTTTATTTAGATTAAGTTTTAGTTAAACATCTTACGGTATATTTGGACTTAGTCCAACCTTAAAACGTCACTTTAATTTGGTCATAAAAAATCTAATATGTAGTGTGTGTGTATAGAAAAGTTACTATAATATGTCATATAGAGCATATGTCTGACACCAACAAATGGGAGAAGTTTACTACGCTTACATAGACCATTTTACTTGTGCTTTCAAATAAAGATTAGAAGAAAAAAAAACCAACTCGGGTTAGTCGGGTTGACCCGAACCCGAATAGGCAAAGTATTTTAAACCCGAACCCGACCCTATTTCGTATTCGGGTTACTCGGGTCGACTCGTTTGACCCGAGTTAGATTTTGAACCCGAGTAACCCGACCCGATTATCCTTATTCAGGTTCGGGTCGGGTCCGAGTCGGGTCGGGTTTTATGACACCCCTAGTGATGTGTGTCCTGGGTTAGAGAGAGAAGGAGACAAATATGTGTAATGTGTTTCTGTTGAACTATTTTTTTTACACAAAAAGACAAAGGAAATGTCGCCTCAAGTATAAATACATAGGTCGCCTAAGATGGTGTATAATAGTACAAAACATAGCTATAGTAAATTCTTACACAAACAAGTACACCAAATTGTAGTTTATTAAATTTTAATTTAAGTCTCTCAAGTCTCTTAAGTCGTCCAGGTCACCTTGGGTATTTTGGGAATCAAATTTTTTTTAGGCAAATAACACCCGTACTTTTGGAGCATTTAAAGAATTTCTTCGCGAAACTTTAAATATAAACATACCGTATTGTACAACTCAACGCAACCAATAATTTCAACACAACCAAATACTATTTAAGTAATAGTAATACACGTTAGAAAGAAAAATGATAGAAACACAAAAGAAATTTTATAAATTTTTTTACAAAATGATATGTCAATTAAATTTGTGGACACATGTAAGAGAGAGAATCAAAGTGACTTTGAGAATGCCATACACTATGTGACACATTATTTTATAAGAATTTTTGTGAAAATTGTTTTGTTGCTCTATCATTTCTCTTTAAGACTAAGTTTGTAACTATTTAATACACAAATCCATTAAATCAATACATAAAATTAACATTGCTTTTATTCACCGGGTATAAACTCTTTATCCTAAATAACATTGCTCTTAAAAAACATTTTACTTGAAAGTAAAATAATATATTCACATTGTACAATCTAAAGAACCTACAACATTTATAAACTAATTAAACATAATAATTAATATTATTTTTAAAACAATCTTAAAATAAAAAAGCACATGTTATTATACACATTGTACAAACTAATAAAACACCAAAAACTTTATACAATTTATATAGCTAACAAGTAGATGGTGTATATATAACACCGGATTGGACCAAGGGTCCAATAGGACCAGAATCGTCACTCATTCGACTAGCCAATAAAAACCGTCCGAAAACGAACTAGAGAGGACCATCAGAACCGATAAAACCAGGTGAACCGACCGCAATCATTTCCATTTCATTTTTCTTCGGTTAATCGCAGGTTACCCACCGCCGCAACGGACTAGTACCCTGCTAGTATCTATTAGAAAAGGATTCAATTTGATGTGTTTTTTTGGGGATGCTATAATGTTATCTGGTGCAAAATATTGTTGAAACTAACTAGAAGAAGAAAGATATATTTGCCTATATATCTTGCATTGTTTTTGAAACCGAGGGACCAGAAATGCAAATAAATTGACTTGCATTTACTTTTTTTGTAACTTCATTTCATCTTCCATTCATTCATTTTGATTTTCAGGATTCATTCATAAACTGTAAGTCTTCTTCTTATGCTCCATTAATTACTTTTGATATTGTCTGATTTTGTATTTGCTTATAAGTTATAACTTGCTATTCTATGTGATTATATTTTAAGAAATATCTTGTGTGGTTATTATTGTTCTAAAGCTTTAAAAGTGATTATTACATCTAGTGGCCCAAATGACCAGGTTTATACATAGCATAAGGTATTACTCGTGTATATGTATAATTCTAACTTTGTCCAGTTATTTACATACAGTATCATAAAGAATACCAAATAATCTGATTATGATTGAATTAAACAATCACACATTTTAGGTGGGTTTAGTGGGAGACAAAAAATTCTTAATTTTCTACTTTCAGTTTTTGTAAAAAAGAATGGGATTTAATAGAAAACATGAACATATGATACTTATGTAACTTCATTTCATCTCAAAGACTTTAATCCATTGGTAAACTGTAAGTCTTTCTTCTCATATAAGTATCGATCCAATGAGCTATTAGATGACTTGACCCAAAAGCTATTAGATCTTATCTGATAACTTGTTTAATAACGGTTTCATTTTGTATATGTTCATCTTATTGTTCTCTAAATAAGGTTTAAACATTTTGTGGGGTTATTGTTATTCTAAAGAAAGCATTACAAGTGATTTACTATTTGATCCAGTGGCCTAAATGTTCACTGTGTTCGGCTAATTATTAAAGCATGAAGAATAAAAATAATCATCTTATTAGATTGAATTATGCAATCATACATTTTGGACGCGTTTACTCGAAGGAAACATTTTAAAATATGAAACAGATTCACATTTTTAGTGAAACGAATTGTTGATGAAATACCATTTGTACTTCAACTTGATTTTCACTATCTTTGTATTCATGATGCCTACTCTTTAATTTATTTACTTGTGAATGCAGCTCCATCTGATTATTGAAAATGGCTACTACGTCCATTCCTCATCGGTGGAAATATGATGTTTTTGTAAGTTTTAGAGGTGACGATATCCGTAAAAACTTTATGGATCATATGTTCAATGATTTCAAGCAAAAAGGAATTCATGCTTTTAGAGATGATATAGAATTGCCTAAAGGAGAAAAGATATCTCCTCATCTCTACAAAGCCATTGAATAATCAAGGTTTCTGATAGTTATCTTCTCCAAAAATTATGCTTCTTCATCATGGTGTCTACAGGAGCTTGTCAAAATTCTTGAGTGCAAGCAGATTGAATGTCCCAGATATGAGGTTCAGATGTCTTTTATGATGTTAAACGTGACGTGGTGAGGAAACAAAATGAGAGTTATGCTAAAGCTTTTGCCAAACATCAACTTTCAAATAGACCAGAGGTCGGCAACTGGAAGGAAGCTTTATCCATGGTGGCTAACTTATCTGGATGGGATCTCCAGGACATGACAAATGGGTAAATTTCTTGTTTTTGTGTAATTATCTTGTAGCTCTACTAAAGCTACACTATGTAGTTTCTCTTACTTATTGTGTATTTTATCTGTGGTTAATAGGTATGAGTACAAGTTCATCGATTGCATCTCCAAAGACATACTCAAAAATTTATGTGACGGACCCTTGCATGTTGATGAAAACCTTGTTGGCATCGATTCCCATTTCAACAAATTAAACTTGTCACGCTTTGCTGGTCAGATAAGGTTAACATGATTGGAATATGTGGTATAAGCGGAATAGGAAAGACGACCCTGGCAAAATCTATTTATAACTATGAGTATGTCCACTTTGAAGGATGTTGCTTTTGTGAAGATGTCAAAGAAGCACAAAACGACAAGGCCTAATTCAAGTCCAACTGCAAATGATTAGAAAGATCATGAAAATAGAAGATTTGAAGATATCAAGTGTTGGTGAAGGAATTATGGTCATAAAGAAGATGATGTCATCAAAGCCGATACTGCTTGTTTTGGATGATGTGGATGATCATGAGCAATTAGAAGCACTAGTGAGTTCATCTGACTGGTTTTGCCCAGGAAGTTTGATTATTTTCACGGGTAAAGAGTAAACAGTGCTAAAGTCACAACCAGAGTGGATTGAAATCATGACACGTACTTTCTAAATAAGGATACAACTCTTGAGCCTCTTTAAGGTTCTATTCTATCAAAGAAAAAGCTTCTTCTAAGAATTCGAAGAAGTTTATATAAAAAAAAAAAAAAAAGGGGGGGTGGGGGGGGTGGGGGGGGGGGGTGGGGGGGGGTGGGGGGGGGGGGGGGGGGTGTGGTGGGGGGGTTGTGGGGGGGGGGGGTGTTGGGGGGGGGGGGGGGGGGGGGGGGGTGGGGTGGGGGTGGGGGGAAGTTTGTGAAATATTGTGAAGTACTCAAAAGTTTGTATTTTTGTCCAATGATCTAAGCTTGTTATTTTGCAGATCCCTTTCAAGTACTTACATTCTAATTTTATATCCACACAACATTGTTGTACATCAACCTCATCTTAACAGCAACTTAAAACAACTTTGACAACCACCAAAGGCTTATTTCCTTGATCATACATTGTTCGTGTTGACACCTAGAGATAACAAAAAGCTAATCTTTTTTCTATTCATGTCTAGTTTAATAAGGTTGAAAATAATGAAGCTAAGGTATGATATGTAAACCACAATAGATTATATGGGGCCGGTCCAAATTGTATAGAGGGCCCGTACCCATTAGGTTATGTGTTAGTTGCTTAGTCTCTAAGCCTTGACATTAGTACATATACATATACAATCTAATGTACAAATCATAATTACAATTACAATAATATATACCCTTTGAGGTTTTATATGGTATTAGAGCCAAAACACTTAACAACCTTTTTTGGGCACAATTCCTGTCACTTTTTAGCCACCACAACAACCTCACCAGATCCACTCCTGATCACCTCACCGCCGCTAAGGGGCGCCAGCATGATTCTGCTACTGCCGCCGTCCGGCTCATCTACTCTCGTAAGTTCGCTTTTACCCTTTCACCACAAATTATGGTTATTGGAAAACTAATGAATTAGAACATTCCTCATCACAAAAAATTTGATGGATTATGTGGATGGTTCAATACCATGTCCATCAAAAACCTTATCCGTTACCGATGGTGTTAGTGTTCCAAAGGAAAACCCTAATTATCTAATTTGGGTCTCCAACGACGCCCACGTCCGTATGCTAATTATCTCTACAATCTCAAAAGCTTCTTTTCTTCATGGTTCAAGGTACAACTCTTGTGGTCTTTGGTTAATCCCTTAAAAAGCGAATGCACCTCATTCCACATTCTAAGGGAATACACTCTCAAAACACAACTTCTGAGAATAAAGATGCACGGTGATGAAACTCCTGATGCTTATTTAAATCATGCTCAAGAATATGTTGATGCACTCGCCACCATTGGTGAACCTGTAAAAGATAAAGATCTCATTATGCTTGTTGTCTCAGGTCTTCATGAACAATATAACAGTCTTAAAACTACAATCACTGCCCGTCAAAGTCCAACTACATTTAGCAAGCTTCATGTACTCCTTAGTGATCATGATTATATGCTTGAAAAAACTCGTACACCCATTACACCATATGGTCCACAAGCCTTTTATGGTGCTCACCCATCAAACAACAACAGGAGTAACAATAACAACAACCGTGGCAATAGCAACAACTCTTGTGGTAACAACAACCGAGGATGTAATAATGGTCGTCAATTTGATTGGGCATCCACCCAAAATACAGTGTATGGCACTTGCAATAGATGTGGTATTGGTCACATTCCATCACATTGCCCTAATCGTGACCCTTCTACTATTCGCACTCGGTCATCCGCTAACTTTGCAAATACCCGTGCTCAATCCTCTAATTCTTCTGCAAATTGGCATTCAGACACCGGAGCAAATAGTCATGTGACACCTGATTTGGAAGCGATGGACAATTCAGAGGCATATTATGGTGAAGACGCACTTCATGTTGGCAACGGTAAGGTTCTTCCTATTCTTCATATTGGTTCATCTAAAGTTTACTCACTACAAAAGACGTTTTCTCTCAAAAACATTCTTCATGTACTAGAAATCTCCCACAATCTCCTTTCTGTTCAAAATTTTTGTCATGATAATGATGTATTTTTTGAATTTCACACTTCCTATTTTGTTGTAAAAGACGAGTCTACACACAACACTCTTCTCATCGGCCCCAGCAAACATGGTCTCTACACCATTACTCTTCCTCAACTAAAGTCCATCAATAAAGTATCTTTTTCGGCTGTACGAGCTTCCCCAACCATTTGGCATAGACGGCTCGGACATCCCCATCAACGTCTTTTGCATTCTATGCTTTCTAATTTTTCTCTTCCCGTTACAAATAAAAGTCTATCAAGTTTCTGCAATTCTTGTCCATTGGGAAAATCTTTAAAACTACCTTTATTTGAATCTGGATTCCGAAGTAACAATATTTTAGACTTGGTTTATTGTGATGTTTGAAGTCCCGCACCATTTTAATCTTTTGAAGGTCATAGATATTTTATGTTGTGTGTTGATTATCATTCTCGTTACATGTGGATATATCATTTAGCTCAAAAATCTAATGTGTATTCCACTTTTAAATCATTTGTGCAAATGGTTGAATGTCAATTCACAACAAATTAAAGAATGTTTAAACCGATTGGGGTGGTGAGTTTCGCAATTTATTTTCGTTTTTCTCTTCGCTAGGAATTATTCACTTGCGATCTTGTCCTCATACAAGTGAGCAAAACGGCTTTGTTGAACGTCACAATCGCCATGTTATGGAGACGGGTCTTACTCTTCTTGCTCAAGCATGTGTTCCTCAACGTTTTTGGCATTATGCTTTTGATACTACTGTTTACCTAATCAATCGCATGCCCTCTCGCACAACAACAAACAAGTTATCTTTTTAACATATATTCAAACGGTCTCCCGATTACTCTTTTCTTCTTGTCTTTGGGTGCCTATGTTTTCCCCATATTCGTCCGTACAATCGTCACAAAATGGATTTCTGTTACACTCCGTGTGTCTTTCTTGGCTACAGCCCCTCCTATCATGGATATCGTTATCTTGATATCTCTACCGAGCGTATTTATATTGCTCGACATGCTCGTTTTAATGATACACAATTTCCCTTCGATATCCCTAAAACAACTTCCCCACCCCCTTTTGAAAACATCTCCATATTACTCCTCGGAATCACCTTATGTAATTCCTACTACTGACCATCCAAGTCCATCTTCACCACGCTCACCGATTTCATCTCCATCATCAGTTTCACATTTGAGTCCAACTTCTCAAACTTCTCCCGAGTCTTCTAATGGTCAACCATCTCCCGTATCGACTACATCGATACCAACACCACCACCACCTACACCACCACCTCCTATCACTCAACAACGTCTTACAAACCTTGGTCAAAATTAGAAACAACGGGTTCCCTATAATCATTTCCAATCATGTTACTGTCCACCCTACTACCTCACCGAAAAAAACCCCAAACATTGTATTTTACATTTCTAACGAATCTCTATAGTGGCGTCAAGCTATGAAAGAAGAGTATAATGCTCTCATGAAAAATAAAACGTGGTCTTTAGTACCACATGCTTTTAACACCAATGTTGTTGATGGTAAGTGGGTATACAGGTTAAAACGGGACAAGAATGGTGCTATTATTTGTTATAAAGCAAGATTTGTTGCAAAAGGGTTTCGGTAACAACCAGGTATTGATTTTCATGAGACATTTAGCCCGGTTGTAAAGTTGACAACTATTTGAGCTGTTTTATCACTTGTGGTTACTAACAACCAGCCACTACGCCAGTTAGATGTTCACAATGCATTTCTTCATGGAAATCTTAAGGAACCGGTTTATATGAAACAACCTTCGAGATTTATTGATCCACAACGACTAAACATGTATGTTTACTTCATAAGTCTCTTTATGGCTTAAAGCTGGCCCCGCACGCCGGTATTTTGAACGCCTCTCTATAGCTCTCTTCGATCTCGGTTTCAAAGGCTCCAAAATATATCCATCTTTGTTTATTTATTCGCGTGGACACACACTTTTGTACACTCTGGTATATGTGGATGACACCATCGTTACAGGTAATAACAAGGGCACTATCGACAATATAATTAGTCAACTTAGATCCGCTTTTATATTAAAAGATCTTGGGCCATTTAACTACTTCTTGGGTATTGAAATTGTTCCTTATGTGTCAGACATTCTCCTATCTCAAAAGAAGTATATTTTGAAGCTATTACAAAGTGTTGGTCTTTCTAACTGCAATCCCATATCTTCTCCTATGGTTACCTTGAGCTCACTCAGTTTAAATGACAATACTGCTTTCTCTAATCCAGTAAAATATCGACAAGTAGTGGGTTCTTTATAATACGTTACCCTATCTTAGCCTGACATATCTTTTGCTGTTAAGAAGGTATGTCAATATATGCATGCTTCAACCGAGAATCATTAGTTTGCAATTAAACGGATTTTACGTTATCTTCATGGTACGGTTGAACATGGTATGCTCATACGTCGTTCTTTTAGTTCTAACCTTTATGTTTTTTACTGACGTGCTATGGAAAGGTCATCTTGATACTTCTCTTGAAGCTTTCTTAGATGCTGACCAGACAGGGGATTTAGACGATCGATGGTCTACGAGGGGGTTTGATATATATCTTGGTTCAAACCTTATATCTTGGACCGCTCGTAAACAACATACGGTTTCACATTCCTCTAAAGAAACTGAATACAAAGCCCTTGCTGACACCGTTGCTGAGCTTACATGGATTCAAGCTCTTCTTTATGAACTTGGTATCCGTTCATCTTCAACTCCTATACTATGGTGTGACAATCTTGGTTCAACATACTTGTCAGCTAACCCTATCTTCTGTGCGCGTACAAAACACGTGGAAATAGACTATCACTTTGTCGGGAAAGGTTGCAAAGGGAGATCTCGAGTTTTAAATATACACTGCGACCACGCACATGATCAAATAGGTGAGATTTCTTTACAAATACCATACCATATCCTCGATTCATCTTTCTATGATCCAAGCTACAGGTTGTTCCGTGCATAAATTGCGAGGGTGTGTTTAGAACAAACTAGATGGCCTGTCAATTGTATATCGATGGGACGTACCCATTAGGTATGATAAGGTTTGCTTTGTTATGGTATTAGTATAAGTAGCATATACCTATCCAATGTACAAAACCAATAACAATTACAATAATATATACCCTTTTGAGGTTTTATAGAAAGTCAATTGGAGCTAAGGTTAAGTAGCAGCAAAGGTTTTAACCTTTGCTCTAAGTGTCTTCTACATCTAAAGAGCAGAGGTGGTTTGTTCAAATCAGCTCAAGTTTTAATGGAATACTATATAGTGCCATTGTGTCCACTTTGAAGCACCTTAAAACGATAAACTCATTTGTAATTTATAACTTATTAGGAAACTATATTAGTGTAATTCGTACTCCATTGCCATTTTGTAGTTATCAACTGTGCACTGTAAAAATTGATTCGATAATTACAATGAACTCACACTAGGAATTATCACCCACAAAGGAAGGGTTGAGCCATCGAGTTAAGAATTGTCAAATAGATCAAGATTCATGACTAAAGTGACGCACAACGAAAACAAAATACCAAAATCCTTCTCAACAATAATCCATGTCATACCAGCATCTCAATCAACATTAAACACAACCTTCTAATCAGCAGAGAACACAACCTCTTCCACCCCAAATACAACTACAAATGCAAATATCAGATTCATTAACCCAACGTCTAAGAGCTTATTCAGCAGCTCCACTTGAAAGAATACAACTTAGGCCTGAATTTGCAAAGTGTCTTTTCACATTTACCAACACCTGAGACGACATCGTTGATTTAGTGATCAACGATTCTATGATCAACCATCTGTGCTTTTGAGAAAACTGACAATTGATGAAATAACCACCTGGGTTCATTACATAGTTCCTATGTTGACTAGTGGCTTCAATAAGTGTGGTGCAGCTGCTATTTTTCAACTAGTATATAACTTGAAATATGGCTCTGCTGGAACATTGGGAGATGTGTTTGATGAATCAGATGTTGAAAATCAACCTAGCAATTTCACTCCTACTTCTTTTGGAGAGATTTAATTGTTACATGTGTGCTTCTCTTTTAAGATTGTTCAGTAAGTCGCATGACAACTATGTAAGAGCTTGGCCGCATATAAACAGGGGCTTTATTCGATTTTACGTACCTAGAGTAGTTCTTGTGAATGTAAGGGTTCCAAATGAGGATGTTATCCTGTCACTTCAGACCTATTGGAAGATGGAAAAAAGATATATGTTGATCTTGGAATAAGTATTCTATATGCATCATCTCAAGATGATAACTCTACCAAATTGAGACGATTCTTATATTAAATTCATCTTTCACACACAGCTCTTCATGGGGTTGGTATTCTTATACGACTGATGTTGACATTGAATTGTACAAGCACACTGTTGCTCTTTGCTCTTCATTCTCCTGAATACGCGAGACAGCTTTATGGAATAGATGAGATGTTAAAGTTGGCCTTGAGTGAAGATCCAAAACATGAAAGGGAGATGTGGAAATATGGTAGATTATTTGATGAGACCTTCTCTGAAATACAGACAAAACGCTGCTTGAAGCTTGCATACTCATTGGCAACAACACTTTTTAACAAAAACGCCCACCGGGGCATTAAAATTAATCACGAAACCCTAATTTGTCCAATTTTATTCCTTGTAATTAAAGATTCTACACGATGGCTCGTGATGCCACTGTTGGGTTTTATGACCTAATTAACAATTAATTAACACGAGTACGCAGCGGAATTAAAGAACACATGTAGAACACATTAATTAACAAGGATAGAAGATGATTACCTTTTAGCACGAAACGATACACCGTTTAAAGGTAACCGTTAACTCCGTCTTCTATATACGCGTATGTATAATAACCACACGCAAAACCTCCAAGATCTAAAGTAAGATCTCTCTAAGCTTCCACACACAATACGTTCTTAGCAAACAATGAAGTATGCTAGTACTAGTAGTGTTTTAGCAAACGAACACCACGACACTTGAATCAAATCAACACGTGAGCAAAACCACCTTGTGGTGATACACGATCGAACAAACACACCCTTAAGGGTTGTTTGTTTTTGGCCGATCGCTAGAAGGGAGAAAACCAAACCCTTAGGGGTGTTGGTTTCGGTCGAACACAAGGAGGGAGAGAGGGGAGAGGTTTTAGGGATTTTTCACAAAACACATATCCAATAATGAACCTCAAGTCCTCCTTATATAGCCTACACAACTTGGAGAACAAGCAAGCAAGCCCAAACCCCTTTGGGTTGTGGGTTCGGCCGACCAAAGGGAAGAGAGGGGTAAACCCTCACTTTCCTTTTTCCCGTTTTGCATATTAGTCCTTAATGTTTAACTATTAAACATTTAACTAATATATTTATTTATCGTTTACTAAAAACACTAATTAAACATTGTTTACGTATTAACGTGTGCGTCCCCTTAGGTTCGAATAAATAATTCGGACATATATTATTTACGATGGACATATTCCAACAGTTTACACTTATGTGTTCAAATTAAAAATCAATATGTGCAAATAAAAATAAAAATATTGCATTTAAGTGGTAAATTGCATTGTTGTTAAGATCTCGATCCTGATCTTAGGATCTTACGATTTTACGATACTGCAAAGCAAAAACAATCCAGATCCTACGTAGGATCTTTGCATGCTTAGGATCTTATAGAATCTCGATCTTGACCATAGGATCTTAAGATCTACTCTTGATCCGATCTTACTTTTCTCAAACCACAAACTAAAAACCAACAAATTTATGGGTTGTGTTTCGTAGAATTTAAAAAACAACATGTTAATCTTCTTAAACATTTCATAATCATAATTTAGGACGACATTTCTATGAAACATTCATATAATTTTTTGTTTTTGATACATAATAATTTGTAGATTTGTATAATATTACAAAGACTATTAAGACAATGACATTATAGTTGGATCATACGATCCCGATCCGATTTTACGATCTCGATCTTGCAAAAATAAAAATGATCCTGGGTAGGATCCCGATCATGAAAACCTTGGTAAATTGCATAACTCTCTTACCGAAGGAACACAAAAACATGATTTGAACGCAAAACGTTACGTACTTGTTATGATATGTCTCTACTATTTGACCTATTTAACCACCACCATGAGGACTATAAACTCTAGAATAAATGATGTGTATGTGTATAACCAAAGATGATGATAACATAAATTTGTAATAACACTGAAAGTAACTTGTATAAGGAATTGAGGAGAAAAGAAAAGGTGATTTAAAGCTTTCACATGTTTCCGAAGCAATAGAAAAATCTTCTGGTAAATACGAAACGAATGAAAATTAGAGCTTGTACATCGAGTTTGGTCTCTTTTTCCTAGTTCAACGACTATTATTTCACATCTATCATTGTCTTAACAATAGATGAGCATATATACTAAATTACGTAAGACACACGTATCTTATACTATTTTATGCCATATTTATAAGCCGTCACTAATCAATGTTACTTTCGGGTACACAAATCTACAAACTTAAGAGTGGTTTCATAATCAGGGGCAACCCTTGCCTTGGTCTAAGGGAAAGCATAATAGAGGGCAAATGAGTGTAATTTGGTGATAGTGAAAATGAAAACTTAGTCAAGATTAAGCTCAACACAATCTTGTACTCAAGTGCACTCAAATTTCTACCCACGCACATACGACCTCCAAATCCAAATGGTAAATATCCCATTTTGTGTTTGCACCCACCGTGCACGTCATCCTTGAAACGCTCGGGTTTAAATTCATTGACATCTTCACCCCAAAATTCTTGGTCATGGTGCATTGACACAACATCAATCCATATGTTGGTGCCATCAGGGACTACAGTATCTTCGTCTACTCGAATGTCTCCTCGGGCTTGTCTTTGTACATTTGGTGCTGTTGGATATAATCTTAAGACTTCATTCATCACCCACCCCATCTGTTATTGCAAAAGAAATTTCGTCAAAACAAATTAATAACTACTCGTATAATTTTACAATTAGCTGTAGTATAATCAAACCAGTTTTATGACAAATTTATCTAGTGAACGTAGATATGGATGAAATACTACTTATTTATTTGTCACAAAATAAGTATTTTCATTTTTCAGTATATAATTAAATTTCCATGTTATATGTATTTTTAAGATGTTTATGATCAGATTTTGTTTCCTTACAGAACATGCTATATGATTGAACTCTCTTTTTAGAAATAATAATTTTAGTTTATATTGTCATAAGCCCACGCTATCAACATTTGATTTGCTAGAATCTCTAAAAGGTACTAAGAAATATAAAAGTAAAAATAAAATCATTCATGTGGCAACAAAAACAAAGGAGAAACCCTGGCGTGTTAATGAATACGAAAAGAAAGCGTGTTACCTTCTTTAGACCAGCAACCATGGTTGCATCAATGTCACCATCTCCAAGCACTTGTTTGATTTCTTCTCTGAGCTCATGTTGCCACATGGGATGCTCAGCCAACAGCAATAAGCTCCAAGTGATTGCTAATGCCGTGGTTTCGTGCCCACCAAAGAAAAACGTCTTGCACTCATCCACGAGTTCGCTTGTACTTAGCTTCCTCTTCTTTTGACGCTCCACATTGTTATCTTCCAACAAGACGTCTAAAAGATTTTTACCGTCTTTACTACCACCATTTAGGGCCGTTGATTTCTTTCTATCGACGATGATTGACAAGAGTAAGGCATCTATCTCTTTTCCAAGCCTCTTTGCTTCAAGGTTTTGTCCCAAACACAAGTATTTGCTAAAAGGTACCCCCACGTAACGATTGTATTTGAATAGTGTCTCTTGCATTGCTCTTAGTTTCTTGAAGACTGTTTTTCCACTTTCGATATTCATTCCAAAGCTTGTTTTTGCAATGATTTCGCCTGCAGTGCTTATGATTTCTCTCTCTATTTCAATCTCTGGGTTCCCGGAGTTGATTAGCTTTGTCCATCGGTCTAGCATGCTTGTCGTCGTCTCCACCATCATGCCTGTCATTGCCTGATAATGCCATGCAACCAAAAGGCTTTTATATATTAGTAACCTGAGATAAATGCTATGAATAAAAAAGGATAGATCGAAAATGTAAAGCACACAAGTTTTACGTGGTTTGGTTAAATATGCATATCAAACTATTGCAACAATACATCACAAACAACGTGTTGCAACATTTTCAAACAGACGTATGTATTCCATGTGTAAAAGTCTAGAGATTGAGATTAATCACCTTAAGATTAGAAGGGGAGAATGCAGGAGTGATAACATGACGATGTCGAACCCAATCATCACCTTCCGCCATAACCAACCCATCACCAAACATTGGTTTTCTATCGTTCTTGAAAACTGTTGGTTTCCCCCAACTTTTGCCCATAACACCGGATGATATTTTCTTCAAGAATTCAGGATCGGCAATGTACAAAAACGGCTCAGTTCCAAGCCAGTACATGAACACCTTCCCTGAAAACACGTAAAAAGAAACATATTTAACCCTAATAATTCAACCAAGGTTATAAGAAGAGCATGTATAGCCCAAGTGGTATGAGATCATCCAAATATAATGTGCTATAAATCGCGTTAGAGACATGTAT
The DNA here is from genome assembly GCA_026074375.1 of Tanacetum coccineum. Classification (NCBI taxonomy): domain Eukaryota; kingdom Viridiplantae; phylum Streptophyta; class Magnoliopsida; order Asterales; family Asteraceae; genus Tanacetum; species Tanacetum coccineum. Next base: position 18,987 of record BQNB010040273.1, read on the forward strand.
GAGTTCGCTCTTTGTCATACATATAACATAGCAGCTAGGGTTGCAATGTCTACTTACCATATGATTTTTGCCATTGAGCAAAGTATGGAAACACACGTGAATGTATGTCGTTGGATACCGTCAAAGACGAAGAAGAGGAAGACGTGTTCGTCTTCTTCATCTCAATGGTGTTCCCTAATGGGAAGCTTGGAGGTGGACCATTAAATCCATTAATGGCAAGCTTTCTATAAGCTCTAATAGGCAAAACCCAACAGGAATATAACACCCTCCATAACATAAATGAAAACAATGCAACTATAGAAAACGTAAGAGCTTCATGATTCTTCATTTTTTGGCTTTTCAGTTGTGAAATGTGTTATTTGATTGTATTGCAGAATAACAAAATGTGTTATTTGGTTGTGTTGTAGAATGAAAAAATGAGTAGATATTTATAGGATGATATAAGGGTATGAATTGAAACGTCGTAAGTTTGACTAGAATATGCCACCTGAAGAATATTGAATAAACAATATGGATTTATTGAATCATTTCTTTTGACGTTTAGTCGTATTCATAAAAATATTACTAATTTTCTTCATTCCGTCCAAATAGCCATACTCGGTTGCTTAGACTGTGGTACATATAGCTTTAGTACAATTCATTAAATACTCTCGTTGTTTGATGAATGATTAATTTATATATCTTTCTATTATTGTTAGTAAAAATTTTAATTATAATATATATTTATATAAGGGAAAAATGTAATACAATATGCTTACAAAAAATCAAAAATGAATTCAATTTTATAAAAAAAAAATAAATTAATAAAAGTTTATAAATATTTTGAAGAGTGACGCGCCACTCTATCTACAAGTAATTGGATTCAGAAAATTGTTATTAAGTATTTGTTTGGCTATTAGAATTAACTCGGAAATTATGTGAGAAAGACTTTCATGAAATTTTTTTACACTTCTAATGTATGAGTAATTAAATATCACTTTTGAGAGTTTATGAGTTACTCGTTTGCTGTAAGTAGTGTTTGTAATTAACAATGCATCACTAATTTATCCATTAACACTATTAATTACGGAGTATACAATGAATTTTCATATTTTAGTAATTATTCTTTTTAGTTATAAATTAGGAAGAATTGTTTGTTATTACTAACGTTGACTTTGCTTAACAAAACAAGTTATCTACGAAAGACATCTAGACACTCTATTAAGTGTTAATAACTACAGTACTAGACAATAGACACATGAACATAAAATAATGCATAGACACCTTGTGTATAAGTAATAATTTTCATATAAAATTCTAATAAGCATTTAAATATACTGTTAAGTCGTACTGCTATATGTATACACGTTTCACATGATACTAGCTTGCTTCTTGTTTTAAAATAAAATACACACTTATGTCAAGTTATTTAAATGAGAAACGTTAAAAATGCAACCGTTTTCTTTGTTATTGGATGTCATGGCTTCACACTCCTGACTCCCACATGAAAAATATAAACTTGTGAATACTTAATAATATGCAAGACGATGAATATCAGAACGTTACTGCCTTTAACTAAGAAAAACTCTATATCTCTTCAATTTTCACCAAGGTGTAAGCTATTCCGATCCTCAAAATTTTATCTTCAAAACGATATAACTTAAGTACCTATTGGGTGTGTAAAGCTAGTGTACACGTGAAGATGTACACCAATTATCTACGTAACTAGTTTTTCAAAACGATACAACTTCACATGTAAGTCTTGGTGGTGGTGAATGATATTGGCTTGATCTCCTCAGCAAGAGGTCGATCTGATGGTCGAGACGTACGAGAAAGTGTCGATAGATGTTTCAAGTACTAACTATATTGTGGTAATAATAATTGAAATGGTTTTGTGAAATTGTTAGATTGTTTTCTACTAATAATATATGTCATAAGTCGAACCACTTATCATTTATGCTCAAATATCCATGTTGATATTTCTATAGTTAAACTGAAATAAGTAACACTAGATTAATAGACAAACAAATTTTTTTGGTAAAGAGTTTTCGCGGTAAATTTATTATTCTAAAAACAATTCAGTACAATGGGATGTGGGTGAATCTCACATCTTAGCCTGTTACATAGGCAACCAACTTTCTTAAGGAAGGTACAATTATGACAAGACTACAAATGACTCAATACCAACAAGTAATCTATTTCTTCATTTGACCTCGTACCTTGATATCCAAATTATCGCATATAGATTGAATATTGTCACTTTGTCAGGAATGTCCTGACCTTCATACATATCATCATCGTATGGGTCGTAATTATCATTCACATATGTTTCCCTCCATTGTTCTAGCAAGCTCTTAGTACCATATCCAACCACTGGCG
>BQNB010040273.1:23262-47521 GCA_026074375.1 Tanacetum coccineum
AATCAATTGGCGTGTCACTTACTAAAGTGATTTGGTGACACATCGAGAGTTTTAAGCATTTCAAAATTCGTCAATCGTCAATTCATAGTCTGGATTGAATCGATATCCGGTATCACATTGATCCATATAGGATCTTACAAGTCACCTACCGCAAAGCTTGTTTGATGTTTGCTCTGGAAGGATTTCTAACGTCATTGTGAATACTTAAGTATCACTCTGATGTTCTGGCAATATCACAAGGATAATGCGTAGGACTCTTTAGATATTACTTGTTTTCACAGTGTATGAAAAACAAATATATTGAAATAGTGTCCTAGTAAGATTTATGGATGATCTCTTTTGGCTCTAGACTTGACAGTGCACTTTTAGTTTTCGTTATCGGAGGCTAGAGCAGACTGCCACCTTTTCAATACCAACTAACTCAGAGTGAGTTAGTCGATAGAAATGTGTGTAATCTCCGCGAGAAATAAAACAAGAGTCTTTTGAGAGACCTTGAGTGGCTAGGGAGGGTTGTGCATCGCATCACTGGGTCCATGATGACTATCTTTAATATCAGACAACTTAGTGTTTCTGATAGCATATGTATTGACCTGGTTTCTGCCTAAGTTAAGGAGGGCTTCTTTCTTTTCACCCTTTATCTTAACTTTTCTTTTTCATTCTTCAACCCCTTCAATGCTTACCAAGACTTCATTACTAACACCTTGTTGGGTTTGTTCTAGTGTTAGCTCTATCTTAGTCTGCATTTTTCCCTTTTCTCACTTTTTTTGCTTTTTATCATACCTAAGGACTTCTATTCTATCTATTAGAATGTCCCTGGGTAGATCCCTCCTGTTCTTGCTGGATCATGAGAACGAACACCTATACCTAACCACCTTATAACTCTAATTAATTAAATACATTATCGGTCTTTTGGTATTTTTCTCAGCCTTAAAACCATTTGAAAACATCGATCAAGGTACTTTGTGATATAAATCAAAACATTTAGTACCTCGATGGTTTTTTAACTTTCAAAATTGCTCCCTCTGCATATGTGCATCGATAACCAAAAATGTTTTGTACATACGAGGAAGAAGCTGCACTAGAGTCATTCAGATCACATTTTACAAGTTATATATATTTTAATCATTTTTTCCCCTTATCAAAAATGTCAAATCTCTTGATATTTTTGATTCAATTGATTCAAGTATGTATAAAAATTATTTGGGGAGCAAAATATTATGATTATATATAATAATCCTTATTAGGAACATTTTAATGCTCTCCCTCAATTTCTGAGAGTATTATATGGTGTTTGAGTACGTTAATTTGAAATTTTTTAAATTTACTAAGAAATTCTTGAAAATTCATACTCAAACACTATATATGCCTATTTTTAGTGTAACACTACTTATTTACATATTCACAAGTTTATAATTACGAGAGAATGACCTGAAAGAGTAGAACAAAATATGACAAAGTCATATTGTCCGCTGAAGCAGTCTGAGGTCTTCCCCGTAATGTCTACCACCAACAAACTTTTCTAAGCTCCTCGTCAACCTTCTTTCCTGCAACTGACGATCAATCTCTTTAACCATGATGTGAGACCTTGTCTTGTCTAAGTGAGTCCATATTCTCTTTGGCATGGCTTTGTTATACCCCATCCTTAAATTTGTTGCCATGTCATAAATAATATCTCGAACCGATTGGAGTGTATCGTCACTGAACTTGTAGAGCTCATCAAAACGCATCAATCTTTTTCTGTTCAGCTTGTCTTCATAAATGACTCCTTGAGGATTTAAGAGAGTGGTATATGGTGATCTTCGGGAGAGGTCTTTTTCATGTGTTCTTGGCTTGGATATGTTGAGCTTATTTTGGCAGCTCTCGACACCAAGTTGAAGATCTCCCACTCACTTATGGATTACAATACGTCTTGTGAACATACGTAATGCAACGGCAAAGTGCACAATGACATCACCTTCGAGGTTGAAGAGTCTGTTCTGAACAACGAGAAGTAGCATGTCCTCGATGTCATTTAGATGAAGTCGAGGAAAGTCGCCTTCCTTGAACTTGTATAAATTCTGATCAGATCTTCGGACTTCAATCTCCTCTAGATGACCATAACCATACCATACGTTAACTTTAACATTAGTCACTGCAAGGATTCTTTTAGTAGAGTACACATCATGTTTGGACACCCTATTGAAAGCATACCCGTAGAATCTTTGTCTTTTGGGTCCCCAGTGTGAAGTACCTAAAAGAGCATGCTTGTCATATGCTACTTTTATAGGACTCCACAAGTTGGGAACCATGTCTTCAATTTCTTTCAGTATGCCAAGTCAAAGAAGTCATGTATGTTCTGTCGGTTATTTCTCCTTACAAGTATGCCAAGTCATTGTTGAAGAATTAATCAACCAGGACAATTTGACGATTTCTTGATTTAACTAGAGGTAGTTGTTTACTCAAGTCGAATGGATATATATCACCTTCAGGGTTATTCCAGTTAAGTTGATCAGTCAGTTCTTTGTAACATTCTTCCATATTATAATCGAGCTCAACATAACTCCTGCATGTGCCTTTTAGAAGCTTATAAGCCGGTCCTACCAGAATATCTTGTGTGAGATCACTAATCTGCAGGCGGTTCATGACAAATGCGCTGAAGTCTATTGGAGTGCTCATCAAATCATCGAATGTTTTTGAAGGTTTTTCTGCTTTGGCAAGGTCACAAATCCATTTTTGGGTAGGCTTATTCTCAACTGATTTACCTTCATTCCACTCAGGATCTGGAGTAGGAGGTCTTTTTGGTTTCTTGAACCAATCCTTTGGATCAACATTGACAACGGGTGGTTCATTAGTATTACCCGTGTCTTCTCCAAGATCCTGTGGCACTTGGGTATCTCCAGCCTCAAACACTGTCTCCTCTACTTGTGCAGACTTGCTAGTTGATTTTGGCTGAGACTTAGTGGTGCCTTTGGAAGTTCCAGTTGACTTGGCCTTCTTTGATGGTTCAGTTTCTTTGCATGTCTTCTTCCTTTTCAACCCTTGGTTTGGTCCAGCAAGAGGGCCTTCGTCTATGTCAGTATCATCTGGCTTTCTCTTCTTTAACTTTTCAGCAACACCTTTATCCATGGCATCTTCATCCTCAAGTATTTATTTTATAATAGCATGATATATATAGCTTTATGCTTGGAATTTCGTTCAAATGACTTAGTTTTGGTCATGGTCTCAAACAAGGTTCGTTTCTGATCAAATTCCTGAAGTGCATCCACGTCAGATGATACGATTGTATTTTTAGGCTCTTGTTGTTCCCCTGCTTGTTCCATCTTGATTTTGTGAATATCAGCATCACTTTTTTGAGGTTTCGGTTGCTGTTGGAGCACGTCTGTAACATCTGCTAGAACGGAGTGTTCCTTAACGAGTTATGCAGTATTTCTCTAGAGTGCCTTATGAATAACATCATCCTGACTTGTTCCAAGGTACTCTTTAACAACGATTGGAACTTCAGACTTGATAGCTATACGAATAGCAGAACTGTGATTAATATTTCTGAGTGTCTTGACTTCATTCTCCACGTCAGAAATCTTTTATTGATAACAGTGAGGGTTGTGGAATCAGCAGCAATTGTGGTTGAGGTTGTTGCTTATGTAGTTATTGGTGTTGGTATCGGTGTTGATTGTTGTTGAAGATGGATGAATGGTAGAATCGGTGGAGGAATGGTTGTTGCTTGAGTTGATGAGGTTTCAGGAATTACCGTAACAAGTACGGTGATAAGTGGTGATGTCTGAATACTTGGATCTTCATGTTGGACTTTGACATCCATCATTGAGATAATATCAGTATTGTCACACCCCGCCAAGGCGGAAACGCGAGGCATAACGAGAATGGATATCATCACAACACAATGGCGTCTATATAGAGAATACTAAAATGCATACAATAAAGTAAAGTATAGACACAAAGTGTCATAACAATACCCATAACTAGGCAAAACATAAAATGCTTCTTTATTGATAAAAGAAAGTTCTATTCAATAAGAGACATGGCAACATATTCCATACAATCTAAAAAACATCCACAGATGAACTATCGAAAGATCATCTAATGTCTCTTTTCTCTCTACCACTTCTTCACTATTTAAGAATCATCAGACTTCACACCTAAAGATGATGTGCTTAAAACGTCAACGCACAATGGTTGGTGAGAGATCCATAGGGTTAAGACACCCAGCATCAATCTTTAAATCCGATTACTGTGATTATCAAAACAAAAGTAGGACAATTATGCAAAATATTGAACTGTATGCGAACAATCAATCCTACAAGACAGGGTAGGAAACGTTACCAACCCGATCCATTTACAACAACCTGGGTAGAACGTTACCCGCGACTCCCCTCCAACACTTAGGGTAGGAACGTTAACCCCCGATCCTATATCCAGCCAACTAGGTAGGAATGTTACCGACCGTTATCCCTATCCCCATATCAACAACAGGTAGAACGTTACCCCGATGCCCTTAAATGTCCACTTACCCCCTAAAAAGTCTACCAGCTGGAGCTTAATACTTAGGCCCTGGAACCATAATACTGGGTAGGCTACCCTACCGATCCCAAATATAATTATGAGGTAGGAGTACTCTCCCGATCCCCCATCACTAATTATGAGTAAGGGGGCGTAAAATCCCCACCCAAATCAATACACCTTGACATGTCAATAAGGAACATGCCAGTAAACCACATCAACATGCAAACAATAAGTCATAAGCAATCACATAGAGACCTCATGAAGCAAAACACATAATCTACATCAATTCAAACATTATAGATCAATTTCCAACCCAATGAAAAACATTTAAGTTGGACTAAGAAACCTCACCTGATGCTTAGCATCCAGAAAGATCGCCATCAAAACATCACAAAATTTCACGAACAGTCTAACAATTAAACACATTATTAGTTACCATCGAAAATTAGCATTATCAACCCAAAATGTATGTAACCTAACTATGATGGATACCTAGCTATTCTATCATAGTCCTATAATCGTTTATAAACCTTTAGCCCATGTCTCTTACATCTTTAAATTATACTTAAATGCTACTCCTTAAATTTCTGTTTTAAGCAGAATTTTACTCTTACTTGCGCGCCCGTAAACGCACTACTAAACACTCCCGATAGAATACGAACACCAAAATCATCATGCTACAAATATTCCTATTACCTCGTCATATCTCTGTCCCAAAGTCAATACCCGTTAATAAATAACCCTTAGAACTATCATTAATCCAATAGTGGTTTAAATATTCGTTCAGAATCATACCTTCTAAAATATGGCAGATAATTAACCCAACTTAGACCTCACTATGACGCTAACCATGCAAAATTCAGAGTATCTACACAAAATATATGAACATAACTTTCTCGTGACTTATAGCCTCTAACTCAGTGTCTAAGTATTTATTAGAAAAAATAGAAACAAAAAACTGAAACCATTCGTCACGCGTTATAACACACGGGACTTGTAATGTCACCAATTGACCCACCATTCCCGACCATAAACAACTTATGAGGACAACTCTCTAGAAAAGTAGACAAAACTATCAAAATAACTCCCTGGAGTTATCTTCATAGTATTTTGAAAATTCGTTATTCTGAACATTTATGATAAGTTATGCTCATTACAAAACTGCCGAACTTTTATGCATGAATTAAACATCAAATATCAGTGATCTTTAGCCCTAACGCATGATCATATCCTAATTTAAAATTATTCTAATTATTAAACAAAACATTTTATACTGATAAATTTCTGGATTATTACAAACCCTAATTTATAAAAAATATTTAAACCCTAATCCATTAATAACAATTACTAGAATAAAAAAAGCACACTATAATACAAAGATCGAGATCGTTGCTTAAAGTGAAACCCTAAAAAAAATTCGTCTTCTCTTTCTCCTGATGGCCAGTCGAACCATGTATCAGTGGTGTGGGAATGGGATCATGAAATTATCTATATAAGTCCACCTAGTAGAGTTTTAGTTTGAGTCAAAATTAGTTTTAGATAAGGATTAGTACGTTTATTTCTTTTTCTTTTCTTTTTCCTTTTTTCTTTTTTTTCTTTTTATTTACTAAAATTCGGATTACTATTCATGCCTAAAAAAATATTTTTTTTTCTTTTCTTTTATTACTTAATTAATTATCTTTATACCTTAAGTTTTATAAAAACCTAAGCTAATTTGTTAAACCATTTTGCTTGAAAACTACTTTCTAAAAATAACTTTTCATTTCCAAATTCACTTTCTAAAAATAGAAAGTCTTCCAAAAACTCTCATATTTTAACAAACTCATTTCTTTCACAAATGACACACTTCTCATTTTAATCCATCACCTAGATATCCACATATTAACCAAACCAAATTTCTCAAAATACCCAATCAATTCCATTATCACTATAAGTGATTAAAATGAAATTTCTCCATCAAATATCTCATTTCTCTTAACTTAACCTCTAAAACCTAAACTTATCTTAAATTACTAACATAAAAATACGTATACGTAATAATACTTACACATTTAACATGAAAACGCTCAAATCTCAATACTCATTTCCCCGTCACTCAAAAGTGAACGAAATGAACTCAACAAACTTCACCATCAATCCAATCTCATTGAGATGACCACACTCAATAGATTGATTACCAATCTCCCACATAATACACATATAAACACATATGAACAAAATCTCATAAACCAAACTCATAGAACAGATAAATAACGCTATGGTTTGACCATCATGCTCAAGCCATGGTTGTCACAAGTATCGCCCAAGGGAATGTTATCAAAGTTGAGAAATTTAATAGCATAGTCGGATGAGATAGAAGAACTTTGTAGTGGAACTTCCGTCTTCTGTGTAGCGGAGGCAGCTGTAACTATTGCCCAAACAACATCCTTAACATAATCACTTGCAACCTCTTGATTAACGTTCTCGCGCTCAACATCTATATATCCAGCATTAGCAAGGCCGTTCCTGAGAATTTTGCTACCCTGGGCGAGACAATTAAAAAAATACCCCTAGTAGATATTGTTAACGAACAACGTAATATTTTCTATAGATTTTATTTAATCTATATAAAATAAACACATAAATATTTGATTGTATGCAAGGTTGCAAAGATTACGAATCGGTAGTCAGATGGTCGACCCCATTGTAGCTTATAATCGGTCTAAGCGGGATCGATCGGTGATTAATCAGATTTGCATCTTCGACAATTTTTGGGTATTATCAGGAAGTTTTGAGTTTTGCATGTTTCCGGCAAGTTTGACCACCATTGATCGTTGTCGACTGATTTTTTTGATCGACTTACACAAATTGGCAAGGTTGGTGCCTATTACCGTCTAGGCGGTGACTAATCGGTCTTGTAGACTTTTTTGTGACACTGATTATATGTAAAGACAAAACATCAAAAAAATGTTAGATAGGTGTAAACATGGAACAAAGGTGTATAAACATGTCTATGTTTATCACATTAATATTATTGGACATCCTTGGAAAAAAGGTAAAAAGTGTAGAAAACGGTATCATTTAAAAGCAATGGACCCATTTTAACAATGTTTTTATAATTGGGTTGAAAGTGTCAATTATGTAAACTCAATTATAGATATATAGAAATAAATACAAAAGATTAGAATGAAAGTGAAAAACCTAAAAACCTTAAGGTGTAAACTGAATATATTTCAAAGTCATCTTCTTCTCCAATCGTTAAACACAAACATCTGTATTTGTGCCATTTATGTTACTAAAAGTAATCCTTGTTTCATATATATCAGGTAAAAAAATAACATATATCAAGTTTTAGCATGCTTTTTAAGCAGATATAAGTTAAAACATCACATAAGTGAGCCCTTTGCTCAGACATGGCCCTGCCCGACACTAGAAGCTTGATGGCCTCTATTTTTATGATGCCCTGGGCTGTCGCTCGGAGTACCCATAGCCAGATCCAGGCCTGAGCATTAGTCATCTCTTCATCGTCTTTCCCTTCACCTTCAAGCTCTGTGTCTATCATCTCCACATTTACATCACTATACATCTCCTCATTGATACGATCATACTCTTCATCATCTATATTTTCATCATCAGTAGGTAGATAGTCGTCAGGAGTATGTACAAACTCATCTTCTTCTTCATCATTAGTCTTATTGATATCAGCAGCTTTGTCATCATCATCAGATTATGTTCTTTCATCATCACTTTGCTGATCATCATCGTCATTATCATCATCACTATCTCCCCAAGACTCATAGTCACTTTCAGAAGAATCTGCTTTGGACACATCGAGAACCCCTGATTTTAAACCAGTTCTTTCACTTGTGTTAATTGACTTGCCTTTTGGCTCATCAAGAACCTCTGATTCTAAATCAACTCCCTCACTTGAGCCACCTGCTTGATGAATGTTTGTTTCCCGTTTGCTTCTTTTGATAGCCTGTTTGTCGCAACTGAGCTTACTCAAGTGATGCTGCTGTCTCAGACAGCAATTCATCCTTTACTTTTTGCCAGTCTTGCTGGTTGTCTTCTTTCTTTGACACAAATCACACCTGGATGAGGCCTAAGAGTTGAACCACTATACAAAATAGTCTTGTCTAGTAGCAGGTTCTTGGAGCATAGGTGGGTCAGCGTCTCAACAGGAGACTCAGAGTTTTCTTCTTAGAAGGAGAAGCAGGATTTCTGTGAATTTCTGTGGCGTTAGTGGGAGTTGCGGGTTGGAGGGGTTGGAAGCTCTATAGCGAATGCAGAGATAGTTATGGGAGGCAGGATAGTCCCGCATCTGCTGATTAGACATCCCTTCAGAAAGTAGTGCTCCATAAACTTGATATTGATTAGATTTAGAGACAAATCTCAAAGTACCCAAAACACTGTCATCATGAACAATGTGCATGAAAATTCTGTTCCTCATAGAGATTGACTTGTCTTTGGAAATGAAGTGATGGATGATGACCTTTGTGAATCTGGGATAGTACATCTTTTCTTGTTTCTTATGGTCTCCGTTGTCTATCTGGAACACGAAGTCTTCCTAAAGCAGTTCAACAAAGTCAACATTCTTGTTGTAGTACATACCCTATAGTATTTGTGCTCTTGAGAGTCTGATCTTATCAAGACCAGTGATTTTCCTAGATAGACACTTGTTGATGATTGAAGCAAAGGTTCTCCATGGTTGGTGCATTTGATCAACAACCACATCAATGACAGATTTAATGTATCTTTTGTGCCCAAGTTCTTTGATGAAAGTGACAGTTTCTTCATCTGAAGGAGGTGCATCAAACTCTTGATTTAGAAGTCTTAGACAGATCTGGAGAATGTTATGAAAGACTTCTACATCAATTTTGCAATGCTTCTTGTCTAGCTTGAACTTGTATGAAGATGAGTTTTTGATCTTGGTGATGGTGTGCCAGAACTGATGCATATAGATCTCCGGGACTTCAGCAGTGATTAGAAAAGTTGGGTAGAGAGGAGAGAGTCCAAGAGAATTCAAGACAACTGATGATGTGTGTTCCTGACTGTGTCGTTAGGGATCAATTACTCATGTTGAATTGGCCCAATCTTGCGACACGATTCTCGGGTTGCCAACCAATGCATTGTCAAGATCAACTTGTTGGAGCCAGCAATTGGATTGCATGGCTTCTGCTAAGATAGAGAGAGAGTAGAATTACAGTTTTTATTACAAATAGATATATATTGATTGTATGACAACTTGTCTATGAAGATTGATTATTTAGCTATCATGAGAGGAAGTATAACTAGGATTTAGCACCCCTTTAATTAGGCATTGAAATGTTAGAACACATGAATAATTAACAACATATCTGGAGAGATGTAACTATGGATGATAACAAACCAACTATTGGTCTACTATAGGCACCTAAGGCAATCGAGATTTGACGGCTAAGGATAAGATTACCGTGTAAATAAAGTCAACAATTGGGATAAATTTTATACAGGAGATCTCATCTCACAACTTGATTACAATTTTTTTTATGTTTCTAGTTCGACACTATATGGTACATCAACAAAATTGTAGAGTATTAAGTTTGCCCATTGAAGATGTATAATTCGCATTGTTATTAAGTTAATTTTATGTATAATTCGCCTATTGAAGGACACCATTGTTGAATTCGCCAAGTTTTTAGAAGTATGTATAGTTCGCCCCAGGAGTATAATGTTTGGGGGTATACTTCGCCTAGTAAAACTAATGTAGCATTCGCTGTACAGATCCTTGACGTATAGTCGCTGTAGTTCGCAAACAACTTGGTATATGTTCGCTACGCTTCTTGTATACTTTTCCTGGTATAACATGTGTTATACTGCGCTAGCTTCAAAACACGTATACTTCACCTAGGTTTGAAAGAGTATACTTCGCCCAAGCAACTTTTAAACCACACTTTACCGTTCACTTGTGAAGGCATCAAAATCAGTCGTCAGAATAGCCTTAGCAACCATAGAGAAAAATACATATGAGAACCAGTTTAACATAAATGTAAAAAATAAGCTCCATCTTTTGCAATTTTGATCCTATGAACCCCGAATAAGCTCCATAGTTGTATCAGGTTTGGTGTTAACCTTGTTTTTGCACACGGCATATAACTCACAAAGGCATCTATGAAACAATACAGTACAAACATGAACTTTTTCAAAGGTGTTTACCAACTTTACCGGTATATTTCGTACACAACGCAGTCAAGCCAACCACATTCATAAGTTATCCCTATTTAAAACTGTTATAGACTAGTATTCTATGACCCATATACATCAAAACCCCCCAATCAATTTAACAAAACAACACTTTTAAATTTGAAGAACCCTAAAGAAAAAAAAAAATAAGATAAAAACAAAAATAAAAAATAAATAAAAAAAGAAAAAAAAATAATAGAAAAAAAAATATCCATAGATTTAGGGTTTTTGATCCAATTAAGTGGGTATTTGTTTAATTCCTTTTGATTAGAAGATGACAAGGATACAATGAACACTTTTCTAGTTTACCTTATGGATTGAAACGTACGGATTGATGGTGCTCTTGAGTGGGATGATTTCTAATAAAGGGAAAAAGAGTTTGGGTGCGTTTGGTTTTTGTGACAATGACAAACGGGTAGGGGGTGGTTGTATTTAAAATCTTTATGATTTTGACACAAATGCCCCCTCAACTTATATATCCCTTGCATTTTTCTTTAAAACTTTTTCCTAAGGCAACAAACTAATTTGAACTTTGACACATTTAGTCCTTTTAGCTTTATTAATCTAGTCTAAGCTTCTTACGTATTTTTGCGCAATCCAAGTCCCTACAGGATTAAACACATAACATATAAAGCACAGATGAGTTGTAAGATTTGCATGATCTCTTCTTTAATATAATCCGTAGTTTAAGTGACCTTTTCACTTTTTATCACTTGATGAGTTGACTATGATAGAGAAGATTGAGTAAAACGCTTGACCATTTCTCCCTCTCAAATAATGTCATGTTTTCTATTTAAAGAGCTGTAGACATTGTTTTAGTGGTCAAATGCCTTTAAAAATCATTTTCTGATGACACTTTGAGATTATTAAAGTCATTTTAAAAATCAATACCTTAAAAAATAAAGATTATATCTTACTTTGACAATAATGCACTAAAACAAGGTTTAGTTTTGATTGTATTTAGAGAAGCAGGGTTGGGTCCTGCAAAGTAAAAACACAACCTTTGTATGATATAAGTGTAATTCATACCCGGAAAAATTAATTGTCACTGAGGTGAGGTCAAGTATTCTTTTTGTCAAAAAACTTGCCTTTAAATTGAAGACCAGGTTGCTATCTGAAATAATAGCAAGCCATATGACATTTTTTAAAACATTTTGAACTTCTGCTCGAACTTCATTTACAGCCTCGTATCATTATTGAATGACATTTCTAAGGCCGTAAATGTTATCGATTTTCAGAAGACATGTCATGAAAAACCTATTTTTTGTATTTTTCTAATTTTTTAATTTTCTTTTTTCTTTTCTGGATTTATATTTTTATATTTTTTGTAAAAATTTATATAAAATGAAAAATCTTTTTGGGTTTTTATATTTTCTTATATACATATGATACACATGATATACCACGAGTTGCCACCATTACTCGTCCTCTTCCTCTGCCAGACTCTAGCGTTTCAGGAGACATGCTTTTTCATACCAAGCTTTTCGATCAAGAATTCGAATCTTTCTCGCGGTAAAGGTTTGGTGAAAATATCTGCCAGTTGATATTTGGTCCAGACAAAGTATAGTTCCACTATTCTATTCTCCACTTGCTCCTTTATAAAATGTTATCGTACATCAATATGCTTGGCTCGTGAGTGTTAAGCGTTATTGCAGCATAGAGCAATAGCACTTTTATTGTCGCAGTACAGAGGAATCTTATCGAATTTAAACTCATAATCTGTTAGCTGTGATCGCATCTAAAGGATTTGAGCACAACATCCAGATAAGGTAATATATTTAGCCTTTGTACACGAGATCGCAGTGCTCTTTTGCTTCTTGGAAGACCAACTAACAAGTTTATCACCTAAGAATTGAGCGCTTCCTGATGTACTACGTCTAGTGTCCTAACACCCCGCATGATCTGCATCTGAATATGCTGTTAGTGACATACCGGTATCCTTTGAGTACCAGAGACCCATATGAATGGTTCCTTTTAGGTATCGAAAGATCCGCTTAACCGCATGTAAGTGCTTTTCGGTAGGCTTTGCCTGATACCGAGCACATAAGCAGACTGCATAAATAAGGTCAGGTCTACTGGATGTCAGATACATGAGGGATCCAATCATGCCACGGTAATGTGTAGCATTAACTGGTGTCTCCTATAGATCTGCATCCAGTTTGTTCTTTTCCACCATAGGTGTGTCTACAGAATCACTAGTTAGCATACCATATTTTTTAATAATTTCAAAAGCATATTTTGATTGGTTTCTGAAGATGCTCTAGGACTTTGAGAAATTTATAATCCTAAAAAGAATAACATTTGCCCCATCACAAATTCGTTTGTCTTGACCTTATAGATCCACTTTAATTTGATCAACATTACTTTATCTGGACAAGGCACCAATTCTCAAACATGTAGTCTTTCAAATTCATGAATTTCTTCTTGTATTGCATCAATTTATGAGGATTCGAGCATAGCTTCTTTGAAGATCTTTGGTTCTACAAAAGTTAGGAAGGCATCACAGTAACACCACATGACACATTCGAGTTACTTTCTATTATGTATTTATGTTTATTTTATGTTATTTTTTAGTAGAGACTGGTCGAGATAGGTTACTAATCACGTTTGCTAATGGATGATCCTTAGTCTATTTACCAATCAATTCTAATAAAGAGTGAGAGGAATGCATATTTGACGACGATTCTTGAGAAGTAGAAACATCATAAAGAGGTTCATGACATGGATCGTCAAAGTGTGCATTTGGTATCGGTTCTTCAACACCTTGTGAGATGATTGAGGATTGTTTTTGTTGGTTAGTTGATGAACTACTTATTGAAGGTGCATCTAGATCAATGGTTGTTGATGAAGATGAACCGACTATGTCAACAACTCTTGGTGTATCAGCTACTTAAACAAGAGAAATAGCACTCAGTGGAGGATTAAAGTAATCATCGAACATGGGTTGGAACAAACGCTCCCAATCGTTTCTGGTTGGTGGATTAAACGGTTGTTGAAGAACAGGGTTTAGTACGAGTCCTGACCTAGATGTTCCAGGAGTCATAAATTGAAGTCCGAGTCCTAAACTGAATTGTTCAGAAGCCATGGCTGTCAGCTCATCGAACATTACATGAATAGTTTCCATGATTTTCTGGGTTCTCCTATTATAGATTCTGAAAGCTTTCTATGCGTGCACGTAACCAACAAAAATACCAATATCGGCCTTTACATTTAGTTTACCCAAATCTTCACTATCATTGGTCGGATAACAGAGTGAATAAAAGACATAAAGAAATGATAAATCCAGCTTCTTGTCGTGCATCAGCTCGTATGGAGTTTTGTTGTACCGGAGACGGATCAGGAAACGATTTTGGGTATAACAAGCTGTATTGATTGCTTTGGCCCACATAAATAATGGAGCTTTTGAAAATATCAACATTGTGCGAGCAGCTTCCACTAGTGTCCGGTTTCGTCTTTCTATAACGCCATTTTGTTGAGGAGTGCGAGCAAGAGATGTTTGATGCGAGATGCCTACATTTTCATAAAATTCTTGAAGGGTCTGATTGACAAATTTAGTTCCATTATATGTTCTAACATTAAGGACTGTGGCATTCAAACAAACTTAAATATTTTTAATGCATTTGATGATTACGACAGGAGCTTCATCCTTTAACCTTAGAAATTTAACCCAAGTAAATCGTGAGTAATAATCAATAATCACTAAGATGTACTTTTTCAGATTAATGCTCTCTACACGCATCAAGCCACAAAGATCCATATGCAAAAGATAGAGTTTCTCTTGGTTCGTGTCTTCAGCCTTGGGTTGATGAGAGGATTTATTGCTTTTGCCTAAAGTACATGTTGAACACAGATGATATTTCTTAAATTTAAACTTTAGAATGCCTCGTGCAAGACCGTCTTTGGCTAGCTTATTTAGAGTACCGAAGTTGAGATGAGATAACCGACGGTGCCATAACCAGCTCTTAGTCTTTGAAGCTTTTGATAGTAAATAGATCTGAGAAGTCTTTAGCATGTCATCATGAGAAATTGTATACAAGTTGTGTCTCTGGATCCTTAAACTAGATCAACACTGTCTAAATTCCAAATAAAGCAAGTGTTTTTCCAAAAAGCAACTTCAAGATCTGAGTCACAGAATTGTCCAACTGAAAACAAGTTATGTCTGAGGCCCTCTACATAATATACCCTTGAGAGAGTAACATTTCCCAGCTGATAATCACCATAGCCTATAATCTTTGCAATCTGGCCGTTTATGAATCTAACAGTTCCTAGAAATTTACTAATGAAGTTCATGAGCTGAGAGCGGTTTCCTGTCATATGTTTTGAGCATCCGAAGTCCAGATACTAGAGAACAATCTGGACAACCTGTCATTGACAATAGAAGATGAATATGGAATATCTGTAGCATTGGATCCCCAAGAATGATTAGGTTCCGAGTTGTTAGCAATCCTAGATTCTATAATCTTAGATTTTTTAATCGAACCAACAGATTTTACTTGTTTGGGTTTTCTGCTATAGACTTTAAGCTCTGGTTTTTATGTTTTTACGGAGTGAGGAGTGGTTTCCTTAAAAGGCATTACTTTAGTGGAAGTGATTCTAGTTAAAGGGCATGAGTTATCAACTAAAGTGAATACTTTTCTTATAGGTTTCCACTTATATCCTATTTCATGAACACTTTACCGTAGGTTTATAAATATTATGCTGTTGGTTTTACTTAGCCGGACTTAGATTTAGAAGCGCACTTACATCATTCACAAAATCGCACATTCACATTATTCACAAAATCAAGGAAACACACATCATGATTTGCATCAAACATACATTGTTTACATTTAACATAAATTAATTCAGAATTCGCATTCAACATAGTATGCTTAACATTTGCATCACAAATAGGGTTGTCTTAGATTTAACTCTCCTAGGGTGGTCTTCTACTTTATTCTTCATGTTGCTACTTGGTGTTTGTGAGATCTTATCATTCTTTTTATTGCCTGTAGGCTGTGATATGCTAGCACTAGTAGAACTCTTCAATCCTGTAGAAGGCAACACAAGTGTATTAAAATCTGGTTTTTTGGATGACTCCACCTGTTTATGTATGTTGCTTGAGGATGTAAGAGTTTTAGAAAACCTAAATTTCTTGACTTTGTTCATTGGTGTGACAACAACCAATTTCTCACTAGGTTTTGTGAAACTAGGGCATGTCTGAGAAACATAGACTAACAATTCCTGAACGTGTTTTGTAAACTTACAAGAAGAGTCTAAGAGAGGTTCACTAGGATTCTGTTTTCTAGTGTGTTCTACAAGTCCACGTATGGTGTTAGTATTTTCTATAGTCTTCTTCAGATAATCCTCATGTGCATCCCTATTATTTTTAAGTCTATGAGAAATGGGTTCTATATCTAGCTTGAACATTCCTAGAGCAATAGTGGTGGCATTAGTTATTGTGGAGGCATTGTCAAGCACATTTTTACCTTTTAAACTCCTTAATTCAATTTGTAATGATGTAGTCACAAATGCCTTTTCTTGAATTTGACCTTTTAAATCCACATTTTCCATAGACTTAGAATTCAATTGAGCAAACAAAGAGTCATAGTGTTATTTAGAAAGAGCACGTGTCTTTTTAATCAAATCAAAATGATCTTTGTAAATCTTTTTATGTAAAAGTTCATTTTCAAAGAGTAATTTTGCCACACTATGCTCCAACTCAATGTTTATGGTTTCAATCTCATCTATTTCTTGTTTCACTTTCTCTTCCTTGTTATTTTCTCTCATAGATTTGATACGTTCCTTCAACTTACAAATGGTAGTGTTTTTAGCTTGTAGCTGAGCTTTCAAATCGTTGTTTTTAAAATATCCTGGAATTTCAAGAGCATTTTGATTATCACAGGATTTGTCCTATTGAAAAATTTGGTGATTAAGTTGTATGTCTAGTTCTGGAGAAATGCAATGTTTTTCAAGTTTTGCAAAACTGTTTGAAAGTTCAGTGTATACATCTCGTTCAACCATATTTTTCCTTTTGACAAGCTCAGCTTCAAGATCTAAACACTTGTTACAAGATTCACTTTTCTTCATTTTCAAATTCACAAAATCACCAAAAACAGTAGTAGAATTCATCACACATATCATAACATCTTGAGATACGATTTGTTTGGAATGGTTGCCTGAGCCCTTGACGGTCTAGAATGCCTAGATCTGCAAGAAATGCTAGTTGCTCTTCATCTAAAATTTGACCAG
Source organism: Tanacetum coccineum (assembly GCA_026074375.1). Taxonomy (NCBI): domain Eukaryota; kingdom Viridiplantae; phylum Streptophyta; class Magnoliopsida; order Asterales; family Asteraceae; genus Tanacetum; species Tanacetum coccineum. Next base: position 40,192 of record BQNB010040273.1, read on the forward strand.
ATTCTTGTGCTTCAGGCAACATTGCCTTTTCCTTAAACCATGCAGCGTTCCTTGGCCTTTTAGGTTTAGTGCATTGCCTAGCCATGTGTCCTTCACTTTGACAGTTATAACATTTAACAACCCTAGCCTGCCCTCCTACATTATTTCCCCTGGAACTAGTAGCATTACCCTTATAGCCAATACTAGTATAGCTTTATCCTTGCCTCCCTTGAACTTGTTGCACAGTAACCCTGCCGTCTTGAATGGTTGCCTGGTTTCTCAGATTAGAGGAAGTTCTAAGTTGATTGTTGGTTGAAGGGAACCTTGAAACAGCTACAATTGACAGGAAAGCCATTGCGTTGTTGAGACAGGCAATTAGATCATCTCCTTGAGTAAACACAAGAAAAGCGAGTCCTGAGTCCAATTGAGGAAGCTCATTCATTGGTTGAGTTGAAACTTGAGGTGAATGATAAGCAATTTGTGGAACAGATAAGGTTTGATGATCCATATGAGACAGGAATTGTTGTGATGGTAAAACGGATGAATGATTGATTTGTGGTTGTGATAGATGAGGTGCTGCATTCATTGGTGAATATGATTGAGTAGAGTGAACTTGTGGAATCATTGTGTTTGTTTGTTGAGGAAACTGTGCAGCATTGTATTGATAATGATAGTTGGTAAGTTGAGACATTGGTTGATTGAAATTAGGCAACAAATGCAAGAGGATCTTGGTATCGTTCACGCATCAAGCGAGTTTCATTTGCATGTGCCTTATGTTGTTCAAGATATGAATACAGTTGATCATAGTTAATAGTATGAAAATCTATAGCCAACTTCAAGTTCGTCACAAATTTGCTCCATTCTGGCGGTAGACTGTTTAAAAACTTTGTATTCACTTGAACTAGTCTCATTGACATGTTGATAACATTCATGTTATTGATTAGTTGAGCAAATCGCCAGTAGTACTGATATAGTGTTTCACCCTTCACAAATGAAAACTTATCAAACTCGTCATACAATTTACATTCCCTTTCTTGTAATGACAATTTTGTGCCTTGCATAAGAAGGTTAACTCTGTCCCATATCTCTTTGACAACTTTATGATGATTAACAATGGCATACACATCCAGTGGAAGACCTTGAAGAACAATGTTGGTAGTTCTAAGATCATAGTCAGCTTGAAGCTTCTCCGTAACTGAAAGTTCTTCATACTTCTTTTTCCTAGTGGTACCATTTTCTTTAACAGTAGTAGGCCATACAAGTGGACCATTTTGAACTGAGTCAAGAATCATTCTCCCGTTCTCCCTATTTTTCATGTATAGTTCCATACGACTCTTCCACGAGTCATACATAGATTTCTCCAACATGGGGTCCGCACCGGCAATGATCATAAATTCTACTAAAGTCGTCATTTTGAATTGATTGATTAAATGAGAAAAGATAACTTTTTGATCGTTCAGTGATTAGAGGTTTGTTGTGTTAAAGTGATGTTTGTTTAAGTGATGAAGTAATGGAATTACACGGGATTTTACAATTCTTGATAAAACCGGAAAAATAAGTTAATATTTCACAAGATTTTACAAATCAAAGAAAACCCGTATAAATCACCTAATGGAAGTGGTATATTTTACCCAAGATAAATGTATAATTCACCCAAGCAAAGTGGTATAATTCTCCTAAGCAAAGAGGTATACTTCTCTCAGTGGAAAACTGGTATACTTCTCCCAAGCAAATGGTATACTTCTCCTAATGAAAAACTTGTATACTTCTCCCAAGAAAATGGTATACTTCTCCGAATGGAAAACTGTTATACTTCTTCCAAGCAAATGGTATACTTCTCCCAATCAAATGGTATACTTCTCCCAAGCAAATGTTATACTTCTCTCAAGCAAAGTCGTATAATTCTCCCGAACAAAATGGTATAATTCTCCCGAGTAAAACCAATATAATTCCCCTAAGTAAACCAAGTATAATTTCGCGCTAGAGTTAACCAAGTTATAATTTCTATTATCAAACCAAGTATAATGCGTCTAGAGTAAAACGTATAATTCGCCTAACAAAAAAAATACTATAATTCACAACGATAAGAACTCAAAATCCACTGTTTCAAAAACACTTAAAGACACACTTTTTGACGTTTTTACTTATTTTTTCTTGTACAACTTACTATCCTAAGACTAGTAGATCTTTAAAAACTTAAACTTTATAATTTTTAACACAAAAATTTCAAAATCAAGATTCTTGATAGAAAACGACTTTCGAACCAAAAACCTTCAAAAAATGAAAAATTTTAAATGTTTTTCAAAGTTTTTCTTGTACACCTACTTATACTAAGATAGAAGATAATAAAGATGTAAGCTTTATGTTTAAAACACACAAAAAAATGAAAATTTTCTTGTAGTTGCGAACCCAAATGAACTATAAAAAAACAAACAAAAACGCACACAAAGCCTTCTAAATCAGCCCATGGCTCTTGATACTAATTGAAGAAATGAAAGAATCGATGATCCGGTGGTCGGGGAGACTCAAACCACAATATAGTCATGTTTAGAGAGAGAGTAGAAAGAGAAATAAAGGTGTAAAATAAGTGAAAATAAAAATATACTATACCTCAAACCCATTCATGGAACCATAGAGGGTGGATATAACAGTCCATACGCCCCACAACTAGACCAATCAGGCCTATTCTAGCCATGCGTATGTATTATGATAAACTAATGGTAGATTCCGTAATGTCTCACATAATATAAGTTTTCTAACAATCTTCCCCACCATGGACGATATACGGAATTACGCCACCTCGCCTAGAACCAACTTGCCTTTACACAAATTATTACCATGATTTCCCCCCCACCCCCCTGTACGAAAATATTTATCCTAACAAGAACATATGAATGAAAACAGAACTTCATGAAACGTCCATGCTGATGAGGTCTTCTTGGTCTTTGACTTCAAGTCTTCATTCACCATGAAACATTCTTTGAGTATCTTGTAGGAGAAATATTCAAATATGCCATAAAACTAGTAACTCGTACTCTCTTAGGTTAAGAGAAGCTTTAATCAGCTTCCCCCTAATTCATGCTTATATTTCTTTATTAAAGCTTTTAGAAGCTTCCCCCAACTAGCAATCCGCTCTGACAGACTTAAAGCTTTCTTACAACTAAATAGTAAGTTGTTCAACAAATTATAGATCCACATCATATTATTAGTGCTCGTTAAGAATAAGCTATGATTAACGCATTCGGGAGACATTAACTGGAGCAACAACGCATCTTCTCACAGCTTGAATAATTTCTTCTCACAAATTCTTCCCCTAGAAATTTCAATAGATGCAATACTAAAATTCACAAGATATCCTCTCCCCGTTGTTTGAAGAAATGCACCCAAATATCTACAAGTTAATGTGGTTGGGATTTTCTCGTGTGGGTCTGACATGTTGTCGTATCCCGGCATGGCCCTAATACAAAAGAGAAGAGTTTTCATGAAAGATGAATGTTTTCACTTTTAAGAAAAGAATGGCAAAGACTCTCGGGTAAATCTCACGCCTCTCCCGTAGTGTTTTGAACTCGGAATCTGCAAAAGCTTTACACACACGATATACTTGAATACTTGTTGAGAATAAATTAGCTCAAAACTTGCCTGTGAAATCAACTTCTAATCAAATTCACTCATAAACTCTTTCTGGTTATCTTTTTACCAACCGTTTTGTAGGCTATTTGAAGTGACCACTGATGAAGTAACCCCGATATACCAAACTTGAAACTAAAGTAGAATTCCCCATTCTTGTGACTTAAGCTTGCACTAATGTTGGAAGAACATTGTAGAGAAACTCAATACTTACCAAGCAAAGTATGAGACATTCATCACCTTTTGCGATTATCCACAACGTCTTCTGCGTGTGACACTGAGAACTACTACGTATCTCCTTTAAGTGATAGTTATCCAGGTCTTTAACCAACCACCCCGACTACTGGTAACTAGATAACATAAGTCTTCCTTCAAAATCTTAAGCCCGAGCAAGTTATCATTGAAAGTTATGCATCCAACCAACCCCGACTTCAAGATGAAATAAGTACACGCCTTCATGAAATCCAACTTCAATATCAAATAAGTGACACCTAATCAACTCCGCAGTCACTTAGAAAAAATTAATTCCAAATCTAGCCTTTAAAAATTAAGTTCCATGATTCTTTATACAAATTGATCCTGGTCTCGTCACATTGTCACTTTGTCATTTTGAACCTCGAATACAACCAATAACCTGTTGATCTTAAATATTTACTCCAAGTTAACCAATTTATACACCAATTTGTATAAACTTTTGGTTGAGAAATTAGAACTACATAAAACAAGCTCATATGTAACCATTAACAACTAAATATAGAAATAATCATCCCAAGTGAATCATGTTACCAATTTAGTTGTAATATGAAACAGTTACCACTGTTATACTCGGTCTAATAATCAAACCCACCCACTATTATCATCCCATTTAATAACACAAAACCTAACACTATTTGTCTAAAATAACTCTCGGTCCAATTTAATTGGAATATAACCCAGCCTATTAAAATAAGTCGGCCTATCCCCAATTGATAGATCCAGTATATAATAACACCCCATCCTTTATAATTAGGGCAAACGAAACCCTAATCACTCTCACATACGCATTCACACTTTTACTGTGTCTTCACTACACATTGAAAGTGTATCCACCAATAGATCTTCCATATTCCATTGTTAATAAATAAATCTCCTCATTCTTATCACTTCATTAAACAAATCGATACATCAATTCATCAAATCCTATTTTTCTTAACTTCTCATCACCATCTAACCATCAAGGTGTCAAGAACCAAGAAGTAATTATCTTTAAGATCCTTTTATAAGGGGTCTCGGGTAGGTATCGGTTGATTGTTTATTGTTTTAGTGATTTGAGTAATCGAAAAATAAAGAAGGGATAAAACACTCTTGTCTTTGTTCATTCTTTATAAATTTTCGAATATTAAACGATAAGGAGCTATGCTTCAAAGATCTATGAAGAGTTTTCATTTCATGTTCTTGATCTGTTAAAGGTCTTGACGTAATTAAAACATACGAGAAAATGAAACCGCGATCCTTATTTGTTTTATTTCGAGTCCTGATTGATGAAGGAGATAAGATAGGTTAGATGATTGTGGTGTAATGACCATATGTGACGATGAGATATAGGTAGATATTAGATTTGTTATTGGAGTTGGCTGTTGTAATTGATGTTGTTGTAAATGGTTGATGTTGTTGTCGATTGGTGATATGGTTGTGGGTCAGATGTATATGTTGTTTGTTGTCGAGTCAGTCACTCTTGGTCTACCCTTGTCTTTCCTTTTTCTTGACCTGACTTGGTAAATACCAGTTCGAACTGACTCAATTGAGTTGACACGGTCAACTCGGTAATTACCAAGTTGACTCGGTCTGAGTCCCGACGTATAAATTGCCTAGCACAGATGGTATAAATCGCCTAGTGCCAACGGTATAAATCGCCTAACGAATTGGTATAAATTGCCAAATGAATTTGGTATAAATCACCTAGCTTTCTCGGATGTATAAATCGCCTAGGCAACTGGTGGTATATGTCGCCTGGTACAACTGGTATAAATCGCCTGGAAAGAAACAAAGTGTACTTTTGTCTTTTTGTAAAAATAAACGAATTGTCCTTGAAAGCTAAAAACAATGGATCTGAACCCCTTTCTTGTTTCAAATCATGTACAAGCATAAACAGCCCAGAATAAGCTCGAAAATAAGCAGATTTAAAGACCAGATAAGCTTTAAAATATGTTTAACAACTCAATAAGCTCGGAAAGAAACTTATAAGCTGTTAAAACACAATAAGTCGCTGATAAGCACAAACAAGGACGAAATAAGCTCGAAATAAGCCAAAAAAAAGAAAAGACCAGTCAAGAAGCTTCAACCTTTCTTTTGATATACAAGAAAAAGGATACACAAATCATTCCGCGGCTTTTTCATCAAAATAAGCTACGAAAATAGCTTAAAAATAAGCTGTGGTAAGCTTGAACTTACGAAAACAACACATACAAATACAAAAAAGTATGACGGATCTGAAAGAGTTACAGATTCGAGACCAACCAGAAAAAAATAAAACGACCCAAGAGTATAACCTGGCTCTGATACCAATGGTGAAAAGTTATACCCATTGGTGGGTGACGAGTGGGTGGCGGGTGAAAAAAATCATGGGTTTAGGTGACGAGTTTGATAAACCCATACCCATTACCCACGGGTGCCATCCCTACCAATCAATAAGAAACTAGAGAGAGAAAGAGATAGAAGGAAGGTTTTTAGTGAGAGAAAGAAAGAGAGAATATTAGATTAATGAGTGTGTGTGAAATGAAACCAACCAACACCCTCTCTAAGCTATAAAGATGGTATTTATACTCCTAGTAGTCGCGGCTCATAGTGGGCTTGTGAGCTTTCTATGGGCTTTGGCCCTTTTACCTATTTAAGGTTTCAAAAACTATCTAAGACCTACGAGCTACATATTTTAGGAGTGACCAAGTCTTTACTCGATTCCTAACATATCTTAATGATGAAGTAGATGATGATGATAATATAATTATTCCTCAAACACCAAGTGATGAAATTAGGACTAGAATTGATAACACTAAGTGTCCTCCTTCTCTTCTAAATGAGATCATGGAATATGAAATTTGGGAAAAGATAAGGAATCCCTTAAGCCCAAATCGCATTGAGCGTGGTTACTCTATTTTTTGTGAAAACACAATTGACATGATCAATTCAATCAAGGATCATAGAGAGGAAAATAGGGCCATGTTCATGTCAATCAATGATGCAATAAAACTCTTGCTAGCTGTTGCTACCAACATGAGTTGTGTTTTTGAGAACGAAATAGGCAAAGAAGGATCTAAGGATATCTTTAAGAAAAAATATGCTTAAGGAGTATTCAATATGGTTGTAACTCTAAAGGATGAACTTATGTGGTACTTATGTATGACTCAATAGTATGTGTTTAGCTTATGTGTTTATTACCTCTATTATGCTCAACAAATATAATATAAGTCATAAATATAGCTATCCATGTTTTCAAGTATCCAAATGGTAAACTAACCCATGTTGAACTTAAACATGTGTATACATTTGTTGCTTGTGTTGTTTGCTATTTGCTTGTTGCTAGTTGTAGCCAAGAACACCATCAAAGTATTGCTCTTGATTCATGGATCCCCGCCTTGGAATAAGAGGGAGCAACGATATAGGGGGAGCACGTGTCAAGATATCTACTCTCTACATTTACAAAGATATCAACCTTCAAGTGAAAGACTAAGATCCCACCTTTTTGATT
>BQNB010040274.1:5179-45587 GCA_026074375.1 Tanacetum coccineum
GCCATCGTAACTATGGGAGGATTATCAGGTTTCTCAAGATTAGATGATTCAACAGAAGGCTGACGGACAGTAGGTTCTGGAACTGATCTCTAGCCTGAAGTGCCTGAATCTGTCCTAGAGCCGCTGACAACTGTCCTTGTAGTAATGAAACATGTGCAATCAATGTCACTATCAATGACTCATGTGAAGCGATACGGTAATCCTGAATCTGGGTATGAGTCCTATAGGCCTACAGCTCATAGTGAACTACTAAACTCAATCCCACTGAATGTGCCTAAGCCTCTCAAGAAACTAGAGCCTTCTGATCCAACAGTCGTGCAGTCTCATGGTGAAACTGTCTATCCTTGGTCAATACGTCAACTCTCTGAGATAATTGAGTCTGTCTGTCCTGACCATCCTCGATCACAACATAAATATCCTAAGTGTCCTGCTCCTGCACCGCAGCAAGTTCGGTCACTCTAGCATTGACCCCCTCGAGGGTCGTCAGTGCTACTTCCTCAACAGTCTCTGCCAGGTCTGCCCAAAAATCCCTAATACCATAGCCGACCTCCTTGGCTCGCTGACGTCTGATCTCGGCATCCATAGTGCTGATAAACCCATAGTCCGCTCTATGACCTCCAGTAGGTTTAGGAGCAGCATTCGAACTCTCCCCCACCTCATACCTCGATGTGGGAGCAGTCGGACATAACCTCTTACGAGGTGGTAACTCAGCCTCGGGAATGTCCTCCCTATGGTCGACTGGTGGTGGTATGAATAGTGAGGCTGGTAGTGGTGGTAATGGTAACGGTAATGATGTGGGTACAAGTGGTAGTAAATGTAGTGATGATGGTGGAGGTGGTAGTGGTGGTGAGGGAATTTGAGGTAGTGGAGGTGACCAAGGTGATAGTGGAGATGGTGGTGGTGATGGTGGTGTAGGTACGGCAGCATACTCAGTAATACATGCCTCCATGGATGGTGACATAGGTGGCTCAAGTCTGACAGTCTTCTGTGCCCTACAGAGACGTGTCTGAGCAAAGGGGGTCCTAATCTGAGGCGATCTAGGTGTAGGTGCAGACTCATCAGTCTCAAATGCCTCTGTATCCCCAGCTGAGGGAACATGGTCAACAACAGGTACTATAAAAGAGTTGGCCGGAGCTAGGTGCTCCTCCTCCTCCTCGTCCTCAGTGGGCTCCTTATCCTCATCATCAGTATCATCATCGTCGTCGTCATCATCGGAGGGCTCATCATCACCATCCCTCCATCAGCAGGATAGTCAGTATGGTCCTCCTCGGGATCCTCCTCCGGATCCTCTTCGTCATACTCATGCTCGTCTGGATAATCAATAGAATCCTCCTCCATCGACTCTGAGTTAGCAATGTATCCGGGTGACTCAACAGTCGGCGAAGCGTCATCAGCATAAGGCTGATCCTCGACCTGAATGTCATCATCGGATGGTACATGGTACTCCGGGTGCTCTGGCTCCAGAACGTATACTGGTACATGCTCCTCCAACTTCATAGGGTCAGGTACATAAGCAGGTGACAGTGGTGATGTCTGCCCTTGTTGGGCAACCTCCTCGTAGGGGTCCATCTTTGAAAGCTCGTCGGCATTCACAAGTGGAATACCCCATGATGGTCTATTAGTATCAGAAGATATGGACGTATAGGTAACTGCAAACGATGCGTTGTCTGATGACATGGCTAATCTGTAACCATAATATAAACTCGTATAAGTATATTTTATAAGACCAGCAGTAATATACGTAATATAATATTAACATGTATATAACCTATGTAAGCACTTAGTATAATCAACTAATGCTAAAATGATGCATGACATGTAAGCATGTATACTAGATGCAAACTAGATGCAACACTACCCGTTTGCATGTATGTCCCTTTGAAAAAAACTTTTGAATGATGCAATGTTTGAAAAATGGTTATAGACTAAGTAAAAATATTTGACCTGGTTCTCTATAACCTTGGCTCTAGATACCAATCTGTAACACCCCCAAAATGGGTCGTAGCGGAATATGATGTTCCAGGGGTATTACTTCATAGATCAATAGCACAAGATATGAGAACGACTTCTATAAGAGTCGTTTAAAAACTTATACATTATATTTCGTAAATGGTTCGTTAAAAGCCCATAGGCTTAACTTGTTTAGCTTGAAAAAGTAAAGATTTCACAACACAACAATATCCCAAAATGTAATGCACGTAAATCTTTATAGTAATATGACTTCAAAAGACGACCATCCAATGTATCCTTGACTTGCACGTTATTGACCTGAGAAAACATGTTTAAACTGACAACAATAATGTTGGTGAATTTATAGGTTTATAAATAAATGAAGCGGATAGCAAGATTTCCCTATAATAAAGTAACGAATACAATATCACAAAAATGTATTACAATATGCACTAAGCTCATGACACTGAAGCTAAACAATGTATGTATCTCAAATACATATAGATGATAGTGCCCAATGTAGATGTTCAACCCGTAACATCTATGAGTCTGAAATGGTATAAGTTCGTCGTTTCCGGCCAACCGGCAAACTAGCAAGTGCTACTTGACCGAACGGGGATGTTAATTCCCAAATAGATCTATTCATATTATTCGCGCTTACAATCTAGTAATTAACAGTTCATGATGATGGGCATAGTGGGTTATAGCTACTTAGGCAAACTCGTAATATTTGAATTAAAATGTACTTGCATCCATTTTCTAAAACAAACATGATCTCATCCCTGATATTTGATAAATGATTGAAAAGTGTAAGAAGGGGACTAAAAACTCACATCAAGTAGTGGTAGCGTATAGTAAGGTAGTGGCACGAAAAATAATGCAAAATACTATATCCTCAACCTAAGTAAAAATAATACATATTTACTAAGCAAAAAATATAAAATCAAGTATTTGCAATCCCGTCCCTAGTATGTGCTTGAGCTCTATTAAATAATGATGTTTGAGACAATTGAATTTTCATGTCAAAGTGGTCAACTTCATCTGGTTAATACTTTTTAAATATAAACATGTAATTTACGATATCGGACATTTTATAAACTAGGCCACGGGTACTTTAAAGATTAGTTCAGGTCGACACTTGATTTGGTCTCTAAGTGCGTTAAATAATTGAGCGAAGTTATGACAGGTAACTAATTAACATAGTAGAAATATGCTTAAGTGTAATGGGTGATAGACTTGGAGTTTTACAATTTAATTACGGATTCGTTAAGTGATGATAATAAATTCTGAAAATACATTTATAATCTCGGCCATGCCTTCTACAACTTCCGTTAATCAAATTTTAAGTTTCAACACTGTTTAATGGGTTAAAACGGATGGAAAGTAGATGTACTCGCAACATGTTCAGTAAAAAAACTTTACATGTCATGGTCTGATAATCATGTCAACACTTGCTCCTAACAGCCATATTTGCACGCGATTTGTGAACTCGTTTCTAGATGAAAAGGACTAACATTTCTTCCTATTTAAAGAGGGCATAGTAGACTTCATATATCAACCTTTGGTTCGTTTAATCATTAGGTAAATGTGTCGAAATAATCCTGAGAAAAATGTCTCATCAGGCTGCCTCAAAACAGTTAACATGGCAGTTTTTATCGTGTAACTTTAGGACTCCCTAATTTCGTCGATACTTGAAGAAAACTGGTAATTCTAGGGGCAAAACGAAGTATTCCATGTCCTCTTTAAGAATTAGTAATGTTTGATTACCTACTCTACTTATATAGGTCGTTTAGCACACTCAAACTTACTTGTGTTGGCTGTGATTTATCATAGACCTAACATGTGCGTTTTATTTCTAACCAACTAATGAATTCAAGCTACAAAAGGGCTGATTTTCTAAACCTATTACCCTAGCATAAGCATGGCCTAAGTTTTATTAGTCACCTAACAAGTTTTATGGGGTTTTACTATTTATTCGTTCTACATCAGGAAGTAAACAAAAAAATATATGTTTTTTTTAACAGATTTCAAGCACATAATTTGGGACACACGAATTGCATATAATATGTAAATAAATGAGGGTGTTTACTCACAGAAAATGTAGGGACGAAACGCGTAAGGAATTTGAACCAACAAAAGTGATGAGTACTCGGCCTCTTTACCCCTCACATGCACAAAAACCTAACACCCAAACTAATAACTAATCTTGAATGCTTGAACCTCTTACGATCACGAACCTGTATGTTTGATTTGCTGCCTTGATATGCTCGACCAACAAGAACAACGAAAACAAAGTAACCTAGTTAGTGTTTCTTGAAATTTAGGGTTTATGAGCAGCCCACACAAGTAACCTAGTAGACTTCATATATCAGTCTGGTACTCACATGGTTATGCTTGCCTAGTGTTCTCTTTTGTTATCACGTTTGTGTGTTTACCCATATATGGCAAAGGACTTTTTGGGTTTATACATGCTCAATGTACAGTATCTAAAAGGAAAAGTAGTGTGTATTGTTGGTGTAGCATGGGAAGCATGAGCAAAGAAAAGAGCGGCTAAACAATCACGTAGGATTGAGGGGTTTTATAAAAGGGGTAATGGGCTTTGTACATTGAGTAATAGGGTTATAGTAAGATGAAATCTTTGTATATCTTTATCGAAGTTGAGAATTTTCTGATTTGAGGTGTTGGTAAGGAACACACGAAATTTTTATCTAGTTTTTAGGAGTGTATATTAGTTTCTAGTATTAGATTTATGGTTTAAGGAATTTTGTTATGCATATTATTTGAAAACAAGGAAAGAATACAATGCTTGATTTTTGATTACTTATTACATGTGCACACTTATTTATGGTTAAAGAATAGCATATATTCGCTTATGGTTAGCTAAGTCGCAAGGAAAATGAATACTAGACTCTTTAGTTTAAATGTAGCCCTATTCACATTATTAAAAGTCTTAGTTAAGTTTTACTTATTAGGATTTTTAACTAGGCGATTTAAATAAAAGAAAACACATAAAAATTCTATAAATAAAAAGAAAATGGAGTGATTCAAATTGTAATATGACCTAAAAACACGGGGTGTTATGTCATATCTACCTCTGGACTTTTGGAAAGTGAATCAGCAATTACGGCGTAACAAGCTAAATGGTTATGCCGTAACACATGGAAAATTATGGAAAGACGTGTTACCATGGTTACGGCGTAACTGGCTTGTGGTTGCGCCGTAACACATTTGAAGCCTATAAATTGAAGACGTTTCTTCATAATTCATCATCCAACTTCCCTCAACCCATTCTTGGGTTTGGGAACAAGGTCTACAGCAGCACTAGTGATAGAAGGAATGTTGAAGAAGCCATGTAGCGTGTGACAAAATTAGCTTTAGGATGTGTAGTGTTTCGTAACGGTTCCTACATTTTTCCTAAACCTAAGCATGAGTGTAATTCACCTTGATATCATTATTATTTTGTTTCATTTAAATCTCTTTACTTCTTTTGTTATTATTATCATATTCTGTATTAAGCTTTGAGTTGAAGAATCTTAATCTTAGTCTTAGATCTGGATTGCGAGAACGCTAAGTGCAAAGTTACCCACTTCACTTTGATGTTCTTAATTCTCCAATCGTAGTATCCATATACATTGGAGGTTCAATGTATACCTAGTGCGGTTGTAAAGGTAAAATGAGTTTTATAAATGTAAAACTTGGTTAATTAATATTTCAAAAGAAAATACGCATCAAGTTTTTGGCACCGTTACCGGGGAGTAGTTAATTCAATGACTTAAGACTTCATAATATTTATAATTATCTTTTGTGATCAAATGATACAGGATATAAGAATTCAACTAAGCAATGAAGCCATGAATAAAGTGGAACTTAACGAGTAAATAAACAAAAGTGTTGACCAGGAGACAACCCGTTAAGGTTTAGTCTTTATTTTCCGCATTAATAAAAAAATTGTCTTGGTAAAATAAAAAGTTTATTTCATACTTTACGTCGTAACCTGGTTGACATTATGGCGTAATGACTCATTTTCAAAAATAAAATGCAAAACGGTTTAACCTATGTTACGGCGTAACCATTATTATGTTACGCCGTAACTACCAAAACTGCAACATAAAACTAATTACACACGAGTCACAACAGTTTCTATCCAGAACACACACTAGTAAATCTCTCTAATCTTCGAATCTTCTCACTTCTAATCCTCCATCATGTTAGGTAATCATCATTACTATTATATACATTCGATTCATATATTTTTTGCTAAATGATCTTTTGACTGAATGATTACACTATTGTTTAGAATGATTAATTACCCCTTCTAAACATGTTATAATCTTGAAATTAGGTTGCTCAAAATAAGTAATATAATTCTTAAACGTTTTAAATTCAATTTATCCCATAAATCTTTTACATGCATTGTTTTACACCGTAACCTATTGGTTAACGGGGTTCTGGCAGTGGTTGCGGCGTAACGATGTTTATGGTTACGTCGTAATCTATTTCTAGGAAATAAAGAATGTTTAATGAACTACCTTGTCCAAATCTGAAATAGAGGAGTAATCAATGGCTGAAATGCTTGTATGTACAAAACAAATTAGGGGTATGAATTTCAAAAGGTTTACGGCGTATCTGGGTTTATTGTTATGCCCTGGCGGATAACATAATTTTCAAACATAGTCATGCTTTAACTAAAGTAAATTTTTGATAATAAATAAGGGGCTTAACCAGATTTAAAAACTATATTTGGAACAAATTTTGTAGCCAAGGTTACATCATAACTGGGATCAAATTATGACACAACTATTTGGGTTACGGCGCAACCATTATAGGTTTACGCCATAACAACCTCTTGAACACTCTTTTGCAGGAAAGATTCGATAGCATTGCACCATTTAACTTCTATAATTTCAATTTATAGGTGAATGGTTAAAATTCAACAACCGTAACTTCTCTCTTGACAGTCATAAGGAATTTAGGAAGAGGCTTGCTGAAATTTAAATTAAGGAAATTGAGTGCCCTGAAGGGCATGACTTTGAGGAATTTGGTGCCCTCCATGAAGGAATCGCTCTCCAAAACCTGGACCAGTTTTGCCATGTTAGTTATAAACAGGGTGATAGGCGCTTTGTTTCTTAAGCTTGGAATAGGTTGTTTAGGATTAAGGAGCAGGTTGTTAGGGAGTATGTTATGGAGTTTCTATCAAGTTTCACCTTTAAAGACCACATTAAGGAGTTAGATGAAGCTGATACTATGGTTTTTCAACTTGGTGGGGAAAAGAGGAGTATGACCATGAGACAGTTCATTCAGGCTCTTGGTCTGTATATGCATCAAGAAATGAATAACAACTTGTTTTAACCTTTTTATGAATCTTGCTACAGGAGCAGGCCTATCAACTACAACCAAACCCAATATGTTATCAACATCACCACCTATGCTAACTATGACACCCAACACCCACCATCGTATACCTCGATCTGAAATCCCATCCGCCGTTTAGTACATCGTTTGCTCACCCTTTCTATTGCAGATAGGCACAGTGGGAAGGAGAAGGTCACTCTAGATGACATATTTTTATTACATAGCATGGATAGAGGAGTCGGTATTGATGTCCCTTGGCATGTGGCTAAGTTTTTGTGTGATAAGGCAAAAGGGTCTAAAAGGAAGAGCCCGATTGTGGGGGCACATTTGATTGGGAGTATTGCTAGTTATTATGGTTTGATGACATTGGGATCTTTGATGAATGTTACATTAGGACCTGAGACCTCCTCTATGAGTGTTGCCAAGTTGGTCGATCTGGGCGTATGCAGGTACAATGGTCTGGGTATTGGTGAAATGATTGCTGAGATCCTTGAGGTTGCTGGGGACGATGATGTTGGAGCCGAACAGGCTGAGATTAGGGGAGTAAGACGCCACCCCAACATGTCCAATGCCAACAGGCTCAGAGCTATAGATGAAAGGCTAGGAGAAATAGTGAACGAAATCGATGAGCTCACTTATGTTGTATCTGGGATGTCTGAGTAGTATGAACAGTTCTATGAAGATTTTGGACAGTGGCGAACTGAGCAGGAGAGGTTCATTTCATGGAACACTGATCACCTTTCATAGCTTCTAGCTTATCACCACATCGATCACACCCGTTATGATGGAACCTACTATTCCTGTGTCCCGTCCATCCCTGATATTGGGATTTAGCAGGGTGTAAACTTCATATCTGTTACTCCCAGTTGTTCTACTGCTCCTTCTCCTTCTGCTAGTCAGTTTGGTATGTTTGGTGATG
This sequence comes from Tanacetum coccineum, assembly GCA_026074375.1. Classification (NCBI taxonomy): domain Eukaryota; kingdom Viridiplantae; phylum Streptophyta; class Magnoliopsida; order Asterales; family Asteraceae; genus Tanacetum; species Tanacetum coccineum. The sequence goes on from BQNB010040274.1 coordinate 13,401, forward strand.
CTCATCCTTCCACTTCTCACAATTAGGATGACATGAACGAAGATTGATTCTTTGTTTTTATTTGAACCAAGAACAATTTGATACTATTTACATTTATGTTTGTAATAATTTGAATTCCTAGGAATCTATCACTTTTATCTATTATTGTTGCTGCTAACAGTTTGTGTGTAACATTCTGTATTTAAGGTCACTATTTATTCCGAGCTTTATTTCTATTTTTATTTTAAGCAAAGTCATTGATTTTACGTTTACCCGATTTAGTAAGAATTTCCTGTTCTTAGCTTTAACTGAGCCGTATTTGGGAATCTATTCCTTCTTCGTGCCTTAAGTGGTTTAATATTCTTATAATACTTCTCGAGGATTATAATTTACATTGTTGTCATTTTCCGTGGTGTTTCGCGTTTACGTAAATTTCTTGCTTAAAACTCGCGTTTTACCTTAAACATTACTTTTATTTAACTAATACTTACACCACCTTTTAATTAAATCATACAACAACAAAATCAAAAAAATATATATAAAATCACCCTATACCCCCACTTATGGCCGGTTTACCCATTCCCACACACAACCTTTTCTTCATTTTCTATAAACCATAATTAGTTTATTTCTCTATGCATGCAACTTTTCCCTTCACCTAGTTTCAAAAAAAATATAAGTCTCCTTCCTCTCTTCCCCTTTGTTGCTGCCGAAATTATCATCACCACCACCATCATCTTACAAAAATTTTCTTCTCATTTTTATCATCTTAACATCATCCTAGAGTTGCTTGCAAAGTTTGGTAGATTTCCTTAAAGTTTTGAAGAAGTTATTAAAGTTTTAATGGAAGATTGTAATCAAGACTAGGTTGGGTCTTAGGTTCTTGCTATTTAGGGTGTATTGAACCCTTGTGAGTCAAGATTGTGGGTGTTGGAGTAGGTCTAACTCAGCCCTAAACAAGGAAGAAGCATTTGTTGGTTTTGATTTTCTTGTTTAAATCATTTCTAGTAAGGTTATTTCTTAATCTTTAATTTTTCTTTTGATTTTGATCCATGAAAATGGATGTTTGATTCTGGAAATGCATGTTATATGATGTATGAGTTGTGTTTAAGAGCTTGGTATGGCATTGCATGTGATTGGTTAGAGTTAGGATTGATGTTTGGATAGGTTTTAGAGTAAATATTTGGGACTGTTTTGAAACAGTAGCAAAAACGTGTCATAGAAGAAATATTTTGGCTTGGAGCCTATGATTAAATTACATTTCTGGAAATATATATGTCTTGGCATCATAGGATAGTTGGATGCCCAACCAACTCCTTGGGATGAGGGAGTTATGGTCAAAATAAGAAAATAGGTCAAATCTGGACCTATGATTAGAAAACGGGTTAAACTCCAAGTTTTTGCAACAAAAGGTTAGGTTTTAAAGATTGGGTCAGTGGTAGACATCTTAAGGAAGCTATATCTTTTGGCCTCACCTTCATTGCTATCATGGTTTAGGAATTATGGCCATTTCCGTAAAGGGTAAATTTTTTGGAAACTTTCTGTTTTGGGTAACCAGGGGTAAAACAGTCTTTTCACATAGTTATGAAACTTTGTAGATTATGAGTCTTACATTTTTGGAAACTAGACACAAATATCTTTCCAGGAGTGAAAGCCTCACAATTAGAACATTTGTGAGCTAGGAGATATGAGTCCATGAAGTCGAGTTAAAATCAGAAACGGAGTTTTTACGTCTAGTCTCAAAATTTAAAAACGTATAGTACACTTTGATAAAATAAGAATTAAAAGCCGAAACTTAGTAGGTGTTTATTTACCTATAAGACCAGATCACAAGTCATTTTGGGATTAAAAAGGATTTGGGGAAGTTCTAGTGGAATGCCATGCTTATCTCGGAAACACATCTCATGATCACTTGTTTAATTTTTACGTATTGTTTCTTTCTACGTACTAAGTCGCGTCACGTCTTTTAGGAGGTGCTTAGGAGTACTTCCCGCTCATTCAAGAATCGTCATACTTCTGATTTAATTGTTCTCTCGGTAAGTTCATAGCCTTACCTTTCTACTTATAAATGTTTTTATAAACCCCGCAAGGGAGATATATGCTAGTTTTATAAATTGAACACAAATGATTTTCGGTTGCTGGACCCGATTGTGAACTAATTGCATAAGTACCTATTGCAAAAAGGCCCCCTAATTTCATGCACTGTTAATTACCTATGATGGGTGAGCGCTAGTACATTAAGTAGATCTATTGGGCCGTGACTGCCCTGTCTGGGGTTGTGACATCCATGGCGCGATCACCCCTAAAGGACATTTTGTATTGAGAATTTCTTTAGGTATATTGCAATATTACCTAGTTGTGGGGCAATTGATTACATATTTATAATATGTTGGTTAACGTTTCAGTGGCATGAGCTTAATGCATTAGTGATTATAACTTGTTTGATCCACAAGTTTTCGATGATTAAAAATACTTGTGTTCACTCTTTATTTCATATAAACTCTATGGATTCACTCAACGTTTTCGTTGACTTTTTAGCATGTTTTATCTCAGGTAATCAGGGTTGATGGCTTGGAGTGGCGAATGGAGTTTAGCGCGAAATGTTTTGACTAAACTTGTTTTGGTTCCATTCATTAAAAACACTTTGTGTTATGGTTTTTAAAACTTATGTTATGATGTTGTATGGTGACGATCTTGTGGACAAATTTTCGACTCTGATCTTTCATGAATGGGACAATGTTATGTTTTAAACGTCTCTTTTGAGTCGTTCGTTATATTCTTATGCTTTGTACTATACGTTAACACCCAACTGTTGTTCCGCTGCGTAATAAATTTAGGGTGTGTTGAAAGATTGGTATAAGAGCATAAGGTTATAGAGAACTGTGTCGTTTTCAAAACCTAGACTATAACTTCTTTTTTCGCGCGCTAAGACTCCTCCGTGGCCCGCGTCCAAGTCAAGCTATGATCCTATTTAAGTACGTATGCACGGTCGGTGCATTACTAGTGAAATATTAATAATGATAAATTATTATTATATAGTAAAGATATATATCGATTATCATGCTTATTCGAAAAGCATTGAAAAATTATTTGCTTTAATTACATAAAAATGTAATTCATATACATAACAAATATTATCATATACATAACAAATATTATCATTCATAGTTGGTTGATTATCAATCATTACGTTCGTTCATGGAGCATCGTCATGCATTTGCATATTTGCATAAGTTATTATTCATATAATATTTATTTTTTATATAGTGACCTTATGTAATTATTTTGCGTGATTTACCGATTATCATGGCAAACCTACCTCCTCCTAATCATGTTGTGGATATTTCCGAAGACGGTCCGGAAGAGCAACCTGAGCTCGAGCCCGAGCCTGACCATTTAAACGAATTTGCACCTCACCAAATTCCTCAACCAGAGGGTAACATGAATAATGGATCTCAAAATGATGAAAAAAGAGAGAGGAAGAAGATCCAGAGATGGAAGAGAAATGGAGGAAGTAAATGATGATGAAATGATGCTGAGTCATCAGCCTTAAGAGGAGGCTGATCCCCTCAACCTACCCCCACCAATCAGACACGCGAGTTCAAGGATACGCAGTTGCTCCACTCTTGATGATCATGAGCTAGAGGTTTGAGGCTGATACTGTTGGTACCATCACAGGACCATACTCCTGTGGCGCCTATTCTCGGTGACCGTCCTATGTGGGTAGCGGACCTTCTCGACAGGTATTTGCTCCTTGCCCTACAGTAAGGATGTCAAACACTCTACATCGCCAAGTCAAGTCCTTACTCAACAAATGTTTAACCGGCTAAACACTGAACACTCCAACCTTGAAAAGGCTCAGCTGTGATGGACAATATATGGCAGAATTCGACACGGATTTAAGAAGTGAAATTAGGGTCAACATGCACTCAGCCGGAGTGTGTTGTACGTTAAAGATCAAATTCGAGAGTTAAGTGAAAGGGAACCAGAGAAGAAAATAAGAAGATTGAAACGAGTTAAATCTAACACAAAGGGATTTTGGTACGCTTGTCATGGCACCAACCATAATCTGAGACAGTGGGTCCTTTAAGGTTCAGTTGCACCTACACCCGTTCAGAACATTATCGTGAAAGACCATATGTGGCACCTACTGCTCCAGTGGCTTCATTGATCATGTTGACCCTGATGATCCTTCTGCCCGTCCTATTCGTCGTCCTCGACACGATGATCCCTATGTCATGGTTAGAGATGCTGCCGCTGGAAAGAAGGGCGATGATACTGCTACTACTAGTGACCCACAACCATCACAGCCACCTGGATCCCCACATTATCATCTGTAGTGTAGGATCATTGTAGTCTCTTTATTTTGCTATCACTAAACCAGGCATCTCGGTTTTTATAACTTGGTACTTATGATTCTACTGACTTAGTCATGTTTTGGTAAAACAATGCAACCTTGTACTATCTTTTGTGATGGACGAAGAATTACTATCCTTGATTATCTATATGATGTGTTGTGATCTCAAATGGCTTTGATTGTTTATACATTGGTGATTATTCTGTTTGCCTTGGAATTGATTGCTTATACATGTTATAGGTGATACCATTGTATGTAATACTCATTGAATTTCTCATGAAATGACAGAAATCAATGCCGCCAAGAGCAATGACCCAAGCCGCCATTGAAAGACTTTTCTCTGATATGGTGGCTGCAGCACTTGGCTCAGGAATCGTGCTACCAGAGAAAAACAAATGGAGCCGGCGGACCCGGCAGTAATATTAGGGGAAATGTTAGAGGTCAAGGTGGGGCACCACCTGCTCGTGAATGTACTTACTCAAGTTTCATGAAATGTAACCCCACTAGTTTCCACGGCAACAAAGGTGCTGTTGAGTTAAGCGTTGGTTCGAGAAAACGGAAAGTGTTTTCAGCATCAGCGAATGTGCAGAGAGAAACAAGGTAAAGTTTGCTGCGGCTACACTTCAGGGTCAAGCCTACAATGGGTGAACTCTCAGAGTCGCCACCTTGGGGCTTGAGGTGGTTAATGCAAAGTCTTTGGAATGATATGAAAAATAATGAATAGAGAGAATTTGTCTGCTAGAAGAGATACAAGAATGGAAGATGAACAGCGTAACTTGAGGGGGAAAGATTACATATAAAATATCTGCTTACACTCTAAAGTCAATGAATTGGTCCTGCTATGCCCCAAATGGTTCTGAGCGAAAAGAAGAAAGGGAGGCATACCTACGTGGCTTGCCTAAAACATTAAAGGAGAAAACAACTTCTTCCAACCTGTTTGTTCTAAGGAGCTGTCCGAATGGCTCATACCCTAATGGAATAGAAGTTACAAGCCAAAGCTGAAAGAATTGCTGAGAGCAACAAAAGAAAGTGGGAGAACAACAACAACAACAACAACAACAACCATAGAAATTACCGAAACAACAACCGCCACAAGCAATAACAACAATCAAAGACATAGGAATCTAGGGCTCTGACCACTACTCAAAATGACGGGACAAACCAAACGGGGTAGCTTCAAAATGTAACTGTTTAGGATGATGTTCATTTTGGCATGCCTAACCAAGTGCTACAATGTGACAAATGGGACACAGTAAAAGGACTGCAGAACAAGAATGTGGCTTCTGGTACCAGTCTTATTAGCTATAGTTGTTTGAATGTGTGATAAAAAAAAGAGGCCACAAGAGCAATGCATGCCCAAAGAAAGCTGATCGACAAGGTAGAAACGTGCGAGGTCAAGAGTATGTCATCCGTGATGCCGAACACAACCAGGGCCCAAATGTCGTGACTGGTACGTTCTTATTGAATAATCGTTATGTTACAATACTGTTTGATTCGGGAGCGGATAAAGTTTTGTGGATGTTAACCTTAGCCATTTACAAAGATAATAACCACCAAATTAAATACTAGTTACGAAGTCGAACTAGCCGACGGAAAAGTGGTATGCACTAACACTATTCTGAAGGGTTGTACTCTAAATTTACTTGACCACTTATTCAACATTGATCTCATGCCAATAGAGTTGGGTACGTTCGATGTAATAATTGGAATGGATTGGTTGGTAGAACGCGATGCCGTCATCGTGTGTGGTAAAAAGGAGGTACATGTGCCTTACAAGAACAAGACGTTAGTTGTTAAGGGTGATAGTGGTGCATCACGATTAAAAGTGATATCCTGCATCAAAGCAAGAAAATACATAGAAAGGGGATCCCAGTTGTTCTTAGCTCAAGTGACAGAGAAAGAACCGTCAAAGAAACAGTTGCAAGACGTGCCAGTGATTCGTAACTTTCCTGAGGTGTTTCCTAATGATTTGCCAAGACTCCCACCACCTCGACAAGTTGAATTTAGAATTGAGCTTGTGCCCGGAGCCGCACCTGTCGCGCGTGCACCATACCGTTTGGCACCGTCTGAATTGAAAGAATTGTCAGATCAATTGAAGGAACTATTAGAGAAAGGGTTTATTCGCCCGAGCTCTTCACCTTGGGGAGCTCCAGTGTTGTTCGTTAAGAAGAAGGACGGATCATTCCGTATGTGCATCGATTATCGCGAGCTAAATAAGTTGACCGTCAAGAATCGGTATCCACTCCCGAGGATTGACGACCTGTTTGATCAACTTCAAGGTTCCAGCGTATACTCAAAGATCGATTTGCGGTCTGGTTATCACCAACTCCGAATTAGAGAAGAAGATATCCCCATTACAGCTTTTCGGACTAGATACGGTCACTATGAATTTCAAGTAATGCCGTTTGGTTCGACCAACGCTCCTGCGGTATTCATGGATTTAATGAATCGAGTGTGCAAGCCATACCTCGATAAATTTGTGATCGTATTCATTGATGACATACTTATCTACTCCAAGAATAAAGAAGAGCATGAAAAACATTTGAAGATCATTTTAGAGTTACTCAAGAAAGAGCAATTGTACGCCAAATTCTCGAAGTGCGATTTCTGGCTTGTATCCGGTACTATTACTCGTCACGAGATCAACAATAAAGGTTCACGTGGATCCGGAAGAGTTAGAGGCTATCCGAAATTGGTCTGCTACCGACAACACCGGACAAAATTAAAGACAATTTTTGGTTTAGCCGGATATTACCAAAGATTCATCGAGGGTTTTTCGTTAATTTCCAAGCCTCTAACTAAATTGACCCAGAAGAACAAAAAGTATGAATGGGGTACGGAAGAAGATGAAGCGTTCCAGACCTTGAAGCAGAAGTTATGCTCCGCTCCTATCCTAGCTTTGCCTGAAGGAACTGAGAACTTCGTTGTATACTGCGATGCATCGCACAAGGGTTATGGAGTTGTTCTGATGCAGAGGGAAAAGGTGATAGCGTATGCCTCTCGACAACTGAAGAAGCATGAGGAAAACTACACGACCCATGATTTAGAACTGGGCGCTGTAGTGTTTACACTTAGACTCTGGAGACATTATTTGTATGGTACTAAGTGTACTGTGTACACAGATCATAAGATTCTACAGTACATTCTAGATCAAAAGGAACTCAACATGAGACAGCGGCGATGTATTGAACTTTTGAGTGACTACGATTGTGAAATCCGTTACCATCCTGGTAAGGCCAACATAGTGGCTGACGCCCTGAGTTGAAAGGACAGAGAACCAATAAGGGTTAGATCTTTGGTAATGACGGTACACCCCAATTTACTTGAGAGAATACTCAATGCTCAGACTAAGGCGATGAAAGAGGAAAACATGAAAGCTGAAAATCTTGGAAGGCTGATCAAGCCGATATTTGAGACATGTTCTGATGGAATCAAATGATTTGAAGGGCAAATTTGGTTACCGTTGTTTGGGGGATTACAGGATTTGATCATGCATGAATCATACAAATCTAAATATTCCATTCACCCGGGGTCAGACAAGATGTACCAAGACTTGAAGAAGTTCTATTGGTGGCCGAACATGAAAGCTGAGATCGCCACCTATGTTAGTAAATGTCTGACCTGTGCCAAGGTAAAGGCTGAGCACCAAAATCCATCTGGTCTACTCCAACAACCTGAAATCCCAGAGTGGAAGTGAGAGAAAATAACCATGGATTTCGTCTCAGGACTTCCAAGAACGCCAAGTGGTTATGACTCCATATGGGTTATTGTTAACCGACTAACCAAATCTGCTCATTTCTTGCCGATGAAGAAGACTGACAACATAGGAAAACTCACCCAATTATACTTAAAAGAAATTGTATGTAAGCATGGCGTACCTACATCAATTATCTCTGATAGAGACAGTTTGTTTACATCAAAATTTTAGAAATCACTGCAAGAAGCGATGGGAACCCAACTGGATATGAGCACTGCTTACCACCCAGAGACAGATGGTCAAAGCGAGAGAACTATTCAGACGCTGGAGGACATGTTACGAGCATGCGTAATTGATTTTGGTAGTAGCTGGGATCGACACTTATCATTGGTCAAATTCTCCTACAATAACAGTTATCATGCGAGCATCAAGGCTGCGCCATTTGAAGCTTTATATAGGCGAAAGTGTAGATTGCCAGTTTGCTGGAGTGAGGTTGGAGATAGCTAACTCACTGGCCCAGAATTGGTCTGGGAGACAACAGAAATGATTGTTTAAATCAAGAATCGGTTGCTAATGGCCAGAAGCCGTCAAAAAAGTTATGCGGATGTCAGACCTAGACCGATGGAATTTCAAGTGGGTGATATGGTCCTGTTGAAGGTATCGCCTTGGAAGGGCGTAATTCGCTTTGGGAAACATGGTAAGTTGAGTCCATGGTACATTGGACCATTCAAAATCATAGAAAGAATTGGTCCCGTGGCATACAAGCTGGAGCTTCCTGATAAACTCCGTGGAATTCATAGCACCTTCCATGTTTCGAATCTCAAGAAATGTATGGCGGATGAAAACTTGGTTGTCCCACTTGAAGAGATCCAACTCGACGACAAATTGCACTTTATTGAAGAACCAGTAGAAATCATGGACAGCGAAGTGAAGCAGCTCAAGCAAAGTCGAATTCCCATTGTCAAAGTTTGATGGAATTCAAGGCGAGGTCCAGAATATGCTTGGGAGCGAGAAGATTTCTTCAAAAGAAATTACCCACATCTTTTCTCGAGTAATCAGAAGACGAGAAAAAGGAATCGAGCATCAGGACGGTGTTCCCCTTAAGGAGGGGAGGATGTAACATTCCGTATTTAAGGTCACTATTTATTTCGAGCTTTACTTCTATTTTGATTTTTAAGCAAAGTCATTAATTTTACGTTTATCCGATTTGGTAAGAATTTCCCGTTCTCAGCTTTAAGTGAGCCGTAATTGGGAATCTATTCCGTCTTCGTGCCTTAAGTGGTTTAATATTCTTATAATACTCCTCGGTGATTATAGTTTACATCATTGTCATTTTCCGTTGTGTTTCACGTTTACGTAAATTTCTTGCTTTAAACTCGCGTTTTACCTTAAACCTTACTTTTTATTTAATTTAACTTACACTATACTTTAAATTAAATACTTATAAACTAAAAATAAAATAAAAATATAAAAACACCCTATTTCTAGGCCCCATCTACACACACAACACTTTTTTTTTCAAATTCTATAAACCCCATCATTTCATTTATCTTCTTTATACATGCATATCTCTCATTCCCCTAGTTCAAAAAAATTCAAAAATCCTCTTCATTTCCTCCCTCTTGCTGCCGTTACACCATACCCTCAATCACACTCTGCTCTAACATTTTCATACTCCTTTAATTCATTTATCACATACCTCGTTGCTTGCAAAATTTGGTAGCTTTTCTTGAAGTTTTGAAGAAGTTATTGAGGTTTTAATGGAAGGTTTGAATCAAGACTAGGTTGGATCTTGGATTCTTGTTATTTAGAGTGTTATAAAAGCATGTAGGGTGTGAACATTTGGGGTTTGATATTGGTTCGTAATTCAGCCCCTATCAAGAAAGAAGCAAATGTGGTCTTGATGCGTTCTCTGTTTAAATCATTTCTAGTGAGGGTTTTTATTTTTTGGGGAAAGGGGAGCGGGAGCCTTAGAAAAAACAAAGCGGGAGATTGAAAATTCATAAATTTTTGGTGTTTAAGAATAAACTTTTGTATGTCTATGGTTTAGTGTGACCATATATGACATTTGGTCACACTGTTCAAGTATGTGACATATATTTGTCACTTTTAAATGTATATCGTGACTAATGCTTCAAAGTTACTTTTCAGTTGTCACACATTTCAAATTCATATGTGGCTAAATATTCAGCAAAAAATAGCAGTCACTTTTAAATAATGTGTGACAAACTTGACTATATGATTTAGCCACATACATAATCACTTCATGTGACCATATATGGATTTTGTCACACTGTTCAATTGTGTGACATATATTTGTCACATATGTATATATATAGTGTGACTAATGTTTCAAACTTATTTGTATTTGTCAAACGTCCCAAGTTATAAGTGACTAAATAATCAACAAAAAATTACCAGTTACCTCTAGTCACATAAATATTCAAATGTGTGACAATGAAATTCCGAAATGGTCAAACAAAATGAGTTCAAGTGTGGCTGTTTATTTTATCCTGGTACATTTAGTCACATAAATATCTGACTGTGTGGCCATTTAAAAAATAGTATGTGTGACGAAATCTAGTTTTTGTACCAATGGAAGATGATGGTGTGAAGTTTTGTGGGTTGTATGTGTGTCAAAACCCATAGATAGAAGAACATGAACAATGGTGGAAGAAGTAGATTTATGAACCTGATAGTGTTGTATTTTCAGTGGCTTTTTCTTCTGAGTTTGCAAAGGAGCAGGTAAAGGGCCTTTTATACTCACATGGTTATGCTTGCCTAGTGTTCTCCTTTTTTATCACGTTTGAGTGTTTACCCATATATGGCAAAGGACTTTTAGGGTTTATACATGGTCAATTTATAGTATCTAAAAGGAAAAGGAATGTGTATTGTTGGTGTAGCGTGGGAAGCAGGAGCAAAGAAAAAAGCGGCTAAACGATCACGTGGGATTGAGGGGTTTTATCAAAGGGGTAATAGGCTTTGTACATTGGGTAATAGGGTTATAGTAAGATGAAATCTTTGTATATCTTTATCCAAGTTGAGAATTTTCTGATTTGATGTGTTGGTAAGGAACACACGAAATTTTAATCTAGTTTTTAGAAGTGTATATTAGATTCTAGTATTAGATTTATGGTTTAAGGAATTTTGTTGTGCATATTATTTGAAAACAAGGAAAGAATACAATGCTTGATTTTTGATTACTTATTAGATGTGCACACTTATTTATGGTGAAAGAATAGCATATATTCGCTTATGGTTAGCTAAGTGGCAAGGAAAATGAATACTAGACTCTTTAGTTTAAATGTAGCCATATTCACGTTATTAAAAGTCTTAGTTACGTTTTACTTATTAGGATTTTTAACTAGGCGATTTAAATAAAAGAAAACACGTAAAAATTCTATAAATAAAAATAAAATGAAGTGTTTGAAATTGTAATATAACCTGAAAACACTGGGTGTTATAGTCTTCCCCCGTTAAATGAGCCTTGTCCTCAAGGCTTAAGACGCGGCACTTGACGACGGTGCGGTCTTAGTGAAGAGATGTGGGTATTTCTGCTTGAATTGATCCTCACGTTCACAGGTAAACTCAGGACCTCGTTTAGAGTTGCATCTAACCTTAATGATGGGAATGCGACTTCTCTTCAATTGTTTGATTTCGCGATTCATAACTTCTACTGGTTCTTCCACAAAGTGGTGCTTGTCATCAACACGTAGTTCTTCCAATGGAATCACAAGTGATTCGTCGGACAGACACTTCTTTAGATTTGACACGTGAAATGTGTTATGAACTCAACTTAATTGTTGTGGTAGCTCAAGTTTTTAGGGAACCGTTCTGACTTTCTCAATCACCTTTAAAGGACCTACATACCTAGGGTTTAACTTCCCTCGTTTGCCAAAATGCACAACTCCTTTCCAAGGTGAAACTTTTAACATGACATTGTCACCAACTTGAAATACCATTGGTTTACGTCTAATGTTTGCATAGCTCTTCTGTCGGTCACGAGCGGCTTGGATTCTGCTTTTGATTTGGACGATCTTCTCGGTGGTTTCATGAATTAATGCAGGACCATTAAGCCGAGCATCTCCAGCTTCTGCCCAACACACGGGTGATCGACACTTACATCCGTACAGTGCCTCGAATGGTGCAGCCTTTATGCTGGTATGGTAACTGTTGTTGTAAGAGAATTCTACTAACGATAAATGTCTATCCCAATTCTTTCCAAAGTTGAACACGCAAGCGCGTAACATGTCCTCTAAAGTTTGGATAGTTCTTTCACTTTGACTGTTAGTTTCGGGATGATAAGCCGTACTCATGTCCAATCGAGTTCCCAATGCCTTATTAAGTGCTTTCTAGAATAGTGATGTGAATCCACCATCACGATCGGAGATAATAAAAACAGGCACACCATGTCGGGTGACTACTTCCTTCATGTCATTAGAGGGTGATGCCCTTGTAACTAACTCTCATTTTTCCCTCCATAATAAGATTTGAATTTTCCCTTTACTTGCTCTCATTCTCTCTAATCTTACATGTTGATATGATTGATTCAAGATTCATGTGACCTATCATAAAGCTTCATTAACTTCTCCATGGGATCATTTTCCCTCATTGGTAGGAAGCGAGTAGATTTTGTAAGACGATCCACGATCACCCAAATGGTGTCATAACCGTTTGCCGTCTTAGGGAGTTTAGTGACGAAATCCATGGTGATTTTCTCCCACTTCCATTCTGGAATCTCTGGTTGGACTAGCAACCCAGAAGGTTTTTGGTGCTCTGCCTTGACTTTAGCACAAGTCAGACACTTGCTAACGTAAGTGGCAATATTCGCCTTCATGTTAGGCCACCAATACAACTGCTTCAAGTCCTGATACATCTTGTCAGAACCCGGATGAATGGAATATTTTGACTTATGAGACTCGTGCATGATTATAGTCCTTAAGTCGCCATAACACGGTAACCAACTCCTGTTGTTTAAACATAAAGTTCCGTCAGCACGGGGTTCCAACTTTTCCTTTGGGAGGTCTTTTCTAAGCATGCCTCCAACGTCTTCAGCACTGAGGTTTTCTGGCTTCAATGCTTCGGTCTGAGCTTCTAGGATTTTCTTGGGAAGGTTCAAGCCCATTTTCATAACTAAGGCTCGAACTCTTAATGGTTTAGACCGTTCTTTCCTGCTCAGAGCATCAGCAACGACGTTTGCTTTCCCCGGGTGATAACGAATGTCACAATCGTAATCACTAAGCAACTCCAACCAACGCCGTTGTCTCATGTTCAACTCCTTTTGATCAAGGATATGTTGTAAACTCTTGTGGTCGGTAAATACGGTGCACCTCGTTCCGTATAAGTAATGTCTCCACATCTTAAGAGCGAACACCACAGCTCCAAGTTCCAGATCATGAGTGGTGTAGTTTTTCTCATGGATCTTCAGTTGTCGAGAAGCATAGGCTATAACTTTCTCGTTTTGCATAAGCACTGCACCCAAACCCTTATGCGATGCATCACAATAAACAACGAAGTTTTTTGATCCTTTAGGCAAGGCCAGAATGGGTGCGCTACACAGCTTTTGTTTAATCAATTGAAATGCGGCGGCATCCCCACCTTTTCTCTCCCAGTCAAACTTCACATCTTCTGAGTCAGCTTAGTTCATTGACTTTGCTATCTGGAGAAAAGGGGGGCGCGCGGTGCTGTCGATAGGAGATCGGACGTAGGGGCGGTGGGCATCTTGTGAGAGCCTGTGAGCGAAGTGGGAGGCGACTATTTATGCTAACACATAACAGGACCGGAACTTCATTCGGGTTCTTATAGACTAGCGCATTCATCGTTGGACTGACTGCCCCAGCAAAATTTACGCTGTATACGACTCATGCACTACACTAGCTGTAGGTCATCTTCCGTCTAGAAGTGCTCCACTGTGAATGCCTTTGCTATCAATCACGTGTCCGAGAAACTGTACTTTTGGAATCCAAAATTCACACATGGAAAATTTTGCGTACAACTCCTCTTTCTTAAGCAACTCCAAAATTAATTTGAGATGCTCTTCATGCTCTTCCTTGTTCTTTGAATAAATTAGTATATCATCGATAAAGACAATCACAAACTTATCAAAATATGGTTTGCACACCCGATTCATGAGGTCCATAAATACCACAGGTGCGTTTGTCAAACCAAAAGGCATTACTTGAAATTCATAATGCCCGTAACGCGTCCTAAACGCGGTCTTGGGAATGTCTTCTTCGCGAACTCGCAACTAATGGTAACCTGATCGTAAGTCGATTTTTGAGTAGACACTCAACCCTTGAAGTTGATCGAACAAGTCATCAATTCTAAAAAGTGGGTAACGGTTCTTCACCGTTAACTTGTTCAGTTCAAGATAATCGATGCACATGTGAAACGATCCGTCTTTCTTCTTGACGAACAAGACCGGAGCTCCCCAGGGTGAAGAACTAGGCCTTATAAATCCCTTGTCAGATAGTTCATTTCGGATGGTGCCAACCGATAAGGCGCCCGTGGTACATGTGCAGTACCTGGTACCAAATCAATTTGGAACTCTACTTGTCGAGCTGGTGGAATACCCGGCAAGTCTTTAGGAAAAACTTCAGGAAAGTCTCTGACAATTGGCATGTCCTCAAGTCGCTTCCCCTTCGACTTATCTTTGGCTTCCTTTGTGGTAATGTACACCAAAAAGACATCACATCCCTTTGACAAATACTCTTGTGCTTTAGTGCACGAAATGATATTTAGTCGGGATTCTTCCCTTTGGTTTTTTCCATTGCCTTGAAAAATTAACATCTCCCTTCCGAACGGAACACGTACAATCTTCTCGTCACAGATGATCAATCCATGATACTTTGTTAACTAGGCCATCCCAATAATGACGTCAGAACTACCGAGTAGGACCGGCATCAAGTCGATGTTGAAAGGATGATTCATGAAGTTTAGAGTACAACCTCGAATTATGGTATTAACTCCTATGATTTTCCCATCAGCTAATTCTACGTCATAATGATTTTCTAATGTAGTGGGGGTAATGTTAATCAAGGCACTAAAGGTATTAGATACAAAGCTCCTATCCGCACCAGTATCAAACAAAATTATAGCATAACGGTTGTTGAGGAGAAACGTACCCGTGATGACGTTAGAGTCCGGGCTAGCATCTCTTCCTCCCAAAGCATAAGCTCTTCCTTGAGCTGTGCCATTCCCGTTGTTATTCCTACGGTTCTTTAGTTTTGGGCAATTCTTCTTGATGTGGCCGGTGTTACCACATTCATAGCATGCTCCTGCCTTTTGATTCTTGTTGTTGTTGTTATTGTTGTTGTTGTTGGTATTGACCCGACAATCATTGGTAGCATGACCATACCTCTTGCAGTTTCCACATTTGGGTGCACATTGCCCGGTGTGGTGGTAATTGCACTTGGTGCACAGAGGTAGAGTTCCAGTATAAGCCTTCTTTTCACCAGGGCCAGCAGTGTATGCCCTAGCTATATTTTGCTTCTTGTGGGGTTGTTGATTGTTTCTTGATGAATCATCAGCCTTCCTTTTGTTGTCATTCTGTCTTTCTGCATAAGTGCGTAGTTTCTGATCCATCAAGTCGTTGGCCAACTCGATAGCATCATCAAGAGTTTTGGGTCTTGCAGACATGACATTCCCATGAATGTTATCAGGAAGTCCACTGATGTACTTGTCAATCTTTTCGGTCTCATCAGCAAGAAATTTGGTGCACATCAAGGCTAGTTCTTGGAAACGCTGCGTATAGGCTGCAACATCGTTTCCCCTGACCCTAAGATTCCACAGTTCAATTTCAAGTTTCTTGATTTCACCTTTTGGACAATATTTGTCCGTCAACTTCTTCTTGAGAGTTCCCCAAGTCATAGCATAGGCAGCATCATGACCTAAGGTCCTCACATGACCATTCCACCAGGTTAGTGCAGCACCTAGCAGAGTGCAGGTAGCGAACTTCACTTGATTGTCAATGGCACAACCGCTAATGTGAAATACTGATTCCATCTTTTTGAGCCATTGAGACAAGCCAACAACACCTTCAGTTCCCTTGAAGTTTAAGGGTTGGCATTTCATGAAATCAGTGTAGGAACAGACACGTGCAGGTTGCACAGGCCTTCTAAGTCCTCCACCCGAATTATGGCTTGCATCATCCTGAGTATGGGTAGAGTTTCTTTAGATTGCCCGATCGATCATAGCTTGAATAGATTCTGGAGTCATGGCATCGTTTGCTTCTTGTCTTGTTACAAGCACGATTCTACTAATCACAAGAATACAATGTACATGAGATATAATTATAATGTCGATATAAATGGATATGATAATAATAATTACACCACAACACAATAGAGAATGAATAAAATGAAATCAACCATAACATAATACATCAACATTTCATAACACATCCACATTTCATAACATAATGTCGAATCATACATGATTTGTTTAGATACAAAATGACTACTAATTATTTAGTACAGAAAATGAAAATACGTCATAGAGTCTATTAGCTAGGAGTTACCCATAAAACTTAATAGACTATACAAGAAGCTAGAAATAAAAGTACAACTAACAGCTACTTCGCGTCCTCCCACCGGATCAATCCTAGTCTAGCCTCTAGCACCTGGTACGCATCAATCTGTCCTGACTGCAAGATCCTCAACAGCGCTCTGGCGCTGGCCTACTCCCTATACGTACCATGTGAGTCTCCATTGTCTCAAATCTGCCATAATGTCCCTATTCCGAGCCTTAAAACTAAGGTAAGCCTGGCTTCCTCACGCAACTCTGGTCTTGTAAGAAGTCCTACTGCCTCTCATCTACATACAATATCGAGTCTATGACCCGATCAGTCTGAGCATCATGAAGCTGTGTATAGAAATCCTCACTCTCTTGCCTGTGAACCTGTGCCTGGTAGCTGATCCTCAAGTTGACTTCCTCAATGGAAGTCATCATCATATGCTCAGAAGCCTGTAAAGCTCTAACATAACCAACATCCTCTGCTCTATCAGCAGCTCTAGCAATAGTCTGGGCATCATGACCAGGACTATGAATCAAACCCTGTCCTCCCTCAATAGTATCAACAAAATCATACTGACCTTTAGGTGGTCTAGCAGCAGCAGCAGAACTCTCTGCTACGTCACACCCAGGTGGTGGAGCAATAAGTACAAATCTCCTCCGAGGTGGCATATCCTCCTAGGGGATGTCATATATGGATCATAGTTGCCCTATGACCTAGTGGTGCCTGGTGATAGGCAGGGTTGGTAGGTGGTATAGGTGTGGCAACATGCTCAGCAATGCGTGCCTTTATGGATGCTGACATAGGTGGCTCAAGTCTGACAGTCTTCTGTGCCCTACGGAGACGTGTCTGATAAAAAGGGACCCTAGTCTGAGGTGATCTAGGTGTAGGTGCAGACTTATCAGTCTCAAATGCCTCTGTATCCCCAGCTGAGGGAACAGGGTCAACAACAGGTACCATAGAAGGGTCACGCAAGCTAGGTGTCTCCTCCCTCAATCCTTAATGGGCTCCTAATCTCATCATCATATCATCAATCATCGTCCGTCGTCATCATCGGAGGGCTCATCATCACCATCCTCTCCATCAGCAGGGTAGTCAGTATGGTCCTCCTCGAGATCCTCCTCCGGATCCTCATCATCATCCTTAGGCTCATCTGGATAATCAATAGAATCCTCCTCCATCGACACTAAGTTAGCAATGTGTCCAGGTGACTCAGCAATCGGTAAAGCATCATCAGCATAAGGCTGATTCTCGACCTGAATGTCATCATATGATGGTACATGGTACTCCGAGTGCTTAGGCTCCAGAACATATACCGGTACATACTCGTCTAACTCCATGGGGTCAGGTACATAAGCAGGTGACAGTGGTGGTGCCTACCCTTGTTGGGCAACCTCCTCATAGAGGTCCATCCCGGAAGCTCACCGGCATTCACAAGTGGAATACCCCATGATGGTCTATTCAAATAAGAGGATATGGACGTATAGGTAACTGCAGACGATGCGTTGTCTAATGACATGGCTAATCTGTAACCAAAATATAAACTTGTATAAGTATATTATATAAGACCATTAATAATATAAGTAATGTAATATTAACACGTATATAACCTATGTAAGCACTTAGTATAATCAACTAATGCTAAAATGATGCATGACATGCAAGCATGTATACTAGATGCAAACCAGATGCAACACTACCTGTTTGCATGTATGTCCCTTTGAAAAAAACTTTTGAATGACGCAATGTTTGAAAGATGGTTATAGAGAAAGTAAAAATATTTGACCTGGTTCTCTATAACCTTGGCTCTAGATACCAATCTGTAACACCCCCAAAATGGGTCGTAGCGGAATATGATGTTCCAGGGGTATTACTTCATAGATCAATAGCACAAGATATGAGAACGACTTCTATAAGAGTCGTTTAAAAACTTATACATTAGATTTCGTAAATGGTTCGTTAAAAGCCCATAGGCTTAACTTGTTTAGCTTGAAAAAGTAAAGATTTCACAACACAACAATATCCCAAAATGTAATGCACGTAAATCTTTATAGTAATATGACTTCAAAAGACGATCATCCAATGTATCCTTGACTTGCACGTTATTGACCTGAGAAAACATGTTTAAACTGACAACAATAATGTTGGTGAATTTATAGGTTTATAAATAAATGAAGCGGATAGCAAGATTTCCCTGTAATAAAGTAACGAATACAATATCACAAAAATGTATTACGATATGCACTAAGCTCATGACACTGAAGCTAAACAATGTATGTATCTCAAATACATATAGATGATAGTGCCCAATGTAGATGTTCAACCCGTAACATCTATGAGTATGAAATGGTATACGTTCGTCGTTTCCGGCCAACCGGCAAACTAGCAAGTGCTACTTGACCGAACGGGGATGTTAAATCCCAAATAGATCTATTCATATCATTCGCGCTTACAATCTAGTAATTAATAATTCATGATGATGGGCATAGTAGGTTATAGCTACTTAGGCAAACTCGTAATATTTGAATTAAAATGTACTTCCATCCATTTTCTAAAAAAAACATGATCTCATCCCCGAGATTTGATAAATGATTGAAAAGTGTAAGAAGGGGACTATAAACTCACATCAAGTAGTGGTAGCGTATAGTAAGGTAGTGGCACGAAAAATAATGCAAAAGACTATATCCTCAACCTAAGTAAAAATAATACATATTTACTAAGCAAAAAATATAAAATCAAGTATTTGCAATCCCGTCCCTAGTATGTGCTTGAGCTCTATTAAATAATGATGTTTGAGAAAATTGAATTTTTCTGTCAAAGTGGTCAACTTCATCGGGTTAATACTTTCTAAATATAAACATGTAATTTACGATATCGGACATTTTATAAACTAGGCCACGGGTACTTATAAAAGATTATTCAGGTCGAACACTGTAATTGATTTTGGTCTCTAAAGTGCGTTAAATACATTGACGAAGTTTAGACACTAACTAATTAACAGAGTAGCAATATGCTTAAGTGTAATGGGTGATAGACTTAGAGTTTTACAATTTAATTACGAATTCGTTAAGCGATGATAATAAATTCTAAAAATACATTTATAATCTCGGCCAGGCCTTCCTAGCAACTTCCTGTTAATCCAAGTTTATTAAGTTCAACACTGTTAATGTTTAAAAACGGGTGGAAAGAAGATGTACTTCTCGCAACATGTTCATAAAAAAATCATTACATGTCATGGTCTGTATAATCATGTCAACACAATTGCCCTAATAGCCATATTATTGCCGCGAATATAGAACTCCGTTTTCTAGACGAAAAGGACTAACATTTCTTCCTATTTGAAGAGGGCATAGTAGACTTCATATATCAGCCTTTGGTTCGTTTAATCATTAGGTAAATGTGTCAAAATAATCCTGAGAAAAATGTCTCATCAGGCTGCCTTGAAACAGTTAACATAGCAGTTTTTATCGTGCAACTTTAAGACTCCCTAACTTCGCGATAACTGACATAAAAAAAAAAAAAAAAATAAAAAAAAAAAAATAAAAAAAAAAACCAAAAAAAAAAAAACTGGTAATTCTAGGGGCCCCAAAACGAAGTATTCCATGTCCTCTAGAAGAATTATAAATGTTTGATAATCTACTCTACTTATATAGGTCATTAGGAGCACACTCAAAACATACTTGTTGGGCTGTGATGTTATCATAGACCTAACAAGTGTGTTTTATTCTAACCAACTAATGAATTCAAAGCTACGAAAAGGGCTGATTTAATCTAACTATTCCCTCCTAGCATAACAACGGGCCCCAAAGTTTTTATTAGTCACCTAACAATGTTATGGGGTTTTTAATTGTTATTCGTTCTAACATCAGGAAGTGGAAACAAAAAAATTAATATGTTTATGTTTTAACAGATTTCAAGCACATAAATTAAGGGACACAAACACGAATTGCATATAATAGGTAAATAAATGAGGGTGTTTACTCACAGAAAATGTAGGGACGAAACGCGTAAGGAATTTGACCCAACAAAAGTGATGAGTACTCGGCCTCTTTACCCCTCACATGCACAAAAACCTAACACCCAAACTAATAACTAATCTTGAATGCTTGAACCTCTTACGATCACGAACCTGTATGTTTGATTTGCTGCCTTGATATGCTCGACCAACAAGAACAACGAAAACAAGGTAACCTAGTTAGGGTTTCTTGAAATTTAGGGTTTATGAGCAGCCCACACAAGTAACCTAGTAGACTTCATATATCAGTCTGATACTCACATGGTTATGCTTGCCTAGTGTTCTCCTTTGTTATCACGTTTGTGTGTTTACCCATATATGGCAAAGGACTTTTGGGGTTTATACATGCTCAATGTACAGTATCTAAAAGGAAAAGTAGTGTGTATTGTTGGTGTAGCGTGGGAAGCATGAGCAAAGAAAAGAGCGGCTAAACGATCACGTGGGATTGAGGGGTTTTATAAAAGGGGTATTGGGCTTTGTACATTGATTAATAGGGTTATAGTAAGATGAAATCTTTGTATATCTTTATCCAAGTTTAGAATTTTCTGATTTGAGGTGTTGGTAAGGAACACACAAAATTTTTAATCGAGTTTTAGGATTGTAATTAGTTTCCAATATTAGATATAATGGTTAAGAAATTTTGTTTTGTGCTATAATTTGAAACAAGGAAAGAATACATGCTTGATATTTTGATTACCTTATTCATGATCACACCTTATTATGGTGAAAGAATCGCATAATATTCGCTAAGGTTAGCTAATGTCGCACGGTAAAATGAATACTAGACTCTTTAGTTTAAATGTAGCCCTATTCACATTATTAAAAGTCTTAGTTAAGTTTTACTTATTAGGATTTTTAACTAGGTGATTTAAATTAAAAGAAAACATGTAAAAATTCTATAAATAAAAAGAAAATGGAGTGATTCAAATTGTAATATGACCTGAAAACACGGGGTGTTATATCATATCTACCTTTGGACTTTTGGAAAGTGAATTAGCAATTATGGCGTAACAAGCTAAATGGCTATGCCGTAACACATGGAAAATTATGGAAAGACGTGTTACTATGGTTACGGCGTAACTGGCTTGTAGTTGCGCCGTAACACATTCGAAGCCTATAAATTGAAGACGTTTCTTCATAATTCATCATCCAACTTCCCTCAACCCATTCTTGGGTTTGGGAACAAGGTCTACAGCAGCACTAGTGATAGAAGGAATGTTGAAAAAGCCATGTAACGTGTGACAAAATTAGCTTTAGGATGTGTAGTGTTTCGTAACGTTTCCTACATTTTTCCTAAACCTAAGCATGAGTGTAATTCGCCTTAATATCATTAAAAATTTTGTTTTCATTTAAATCTCTTTACTTCAATTGTTATTATATCATATCTTTTAAGCTTTGAAGTTAAAGAAACTTGATTTAGTCATAATCGGATTCCGGAACGCTAAGTGCAAAGTTACCTCACTTCAACTTTGATAGATCTTAATTCTCATCGTAGTATACATATACAATGGAGGTCTCAATGTATACAGACAAATCGTCCACTTGATTCTATTGAACTAAAATTAAGTATTTTGCAGCTTTAAGCACCGGTTTAATTATAATTCAGCTTTGGCCCTTACTCTCGTAAAGAAGTAAGCTTTTATCATTGTCCATCACTCTGGTATTAGGTGTGACTAGCATTTGAGTCGTGGTTGGGTTAGCATTTTACCACGAGAGGAATCAATCACTTTGAACTAGGAATAGGTCAATTCCCCTTGGGGTTCATTCCACCTAGGAATCATAGGCTAAACAAGGATGCCCGTCCTTAGTTATTTACCTCAGGTTATGTGTACTCATAAATTCCAAACCCAAGAAAGAAGTACGGAATTATCTTGATCAACATGTAATGTATACCTACAATCCTAGTTCTATTTCCTTTATTTTCATGTGACAAATTATTATCTTATAATCTTTCCTTTTGAGTCTTATTTCATTAATAAACTTCTCTTGGGACGACCTCGGATTTACCGACTCTACACTATTCACGATCGGGTTCTCTACCCGTTAGTGCGTTTGTAAAGGTAAAACGAGTTTTATAAATGTAAAACTTGGTTAATTAATATTTCAAAAGAAAATACGCATCAGTGAGGTGTTTAGAAATGTTAATCAAGCAAGAAAATCAAAGGGTATTGTCAAACATCTCAACCTTTCACATTAAAACATAAACGATGAGTCTCTTCTTGTATTAAGTACTTGAAAGACTTGTAAACATTTTATCCCTAATCAGTTTTATGACCATGTGGCTTTGATATCTTTATATTCTATATTTGCTTATAGGGCAAGCAAAGAGCTAAAGTGTGAAAGGATTTGATAACGCTCAAAATGAGTATCTTTTTAGTAGCATTATCCGTACTTTTGTATAAGTTATTTGGCTATTTATCTATGATTTTGTTACTTTATTGTATCAAAGTGTGTTTGCGAGTTTATTTATAGCTAAGTACAGGAAAAGTGAAGAAAAGAGCTAAGAAATCAAGTTTAATATAAGTACAAAGAATCCCAAATCAAGGCTAGAGATCGAAAGCATTTCAAGAATAAAATAGCCAACCATTTGAGCTTCCAAGTCCTAAGGATAAGCCTAAACGAAGTATTACTGAAGTATAAAGACCCACGACCAAGCACGATTCAATCAGAGAGCTTAAACGCAAAACTGAGTGACATTCACTCGGGGAAATTTATGCCTCAACCGGGTGGCTCCTCTGCGTACTGAAGAAATCCCATTTATTAATCAAGAATCTCCTTAAACGATCAAGAAGTATTTAACTCCTATTATCCTGGCAATTTTAGTGACCCTTTGGCCCCAAGGCAAGTATGAATACCCCAAGCCTTTTCTAGAAATATAAATAGGTTGCTTTGGCTAGTGTTTCATAGCAACAAACTCATAATCATAAATCTCACACAAAGATCTCTAACACTCTCCTTAAAGCCATAAACCCTTCGTTAGAATTCTAGGAAAATCCAAAGTTTAAAGGCAGAAAGAAGTTATGTTAGGATGTCAAGAACATCAAGAATTTTCCTTCAAGGCATCAAGCCTCATTTCTTATAATCTTTACATACTTTGTAAGAGCCTTTTTAATCATATTTATGAATCCTTTAATTTCTTGAAATATGTCTTTGATTGCTATGAGTGGCTAGTATCTTTATACACTTGATTAAATGATGTTTGTGAAATGATGATTTGATTATGATTGTGATAAGATGTTTTCTTCATTTTTAAGCTATTTCTAAGATCCATCTATACTTATGATTCATGTGACATTGTTTTATCAACCCGGATTGATTGTTAAAAATATCATAGGATGAAAGGGATTTTGTTAATCAATCAATTGTTTTCTTTTGTCTATGATTGGCTACCTTTTGTATTGACACTATTCTAAGCGGAATTTATCTAACAAGAATCAATAAATGTTTTGGTTGTAAACCTGTTTGTGAAAACAACCACGAATCATACTAGCTTAAAACATGAAGTAGTCTTGAATTGATTTGATTGACTAAAGCTTGTTTTTTTCACTTAAGGTCCTTGACAGAAAGATTGAAGGTTTTTGAAAACAATCAATTAATCACCATCTAATTCATATAATCAACATGTTAAAATGTTTATCACAATCATACGAATTGGATTTCCCAAACTAGTTTAATCAAGTGTAGCTTTTAAATCAATTGAATCTTCATAATCTTCATTTTTAGCTTGTTAGAATTGTTAGCACCGAATTTTAAACCATCTAAACACACTAATCCCTGTGAAACGATCCCAGCCGTACCATAGATAATCTCTTGCTATCCAACGGCTGAGTACACTAGCGCGTATGTATTGCAAAAAATTCGGTATCTGTGTTTAAAAAATTTAAAAATTATCCTTATCGCACCGCATCAACAACATACTAGCAACCTGAATCCATCAATGACAACATATGTGTGGAAAAGGTTGAATATCAATCACCCTGATATCATCGCTTCATTAATTCAAAACATGAAATTTAAAAATATTGAAATCAAAATAGATTAATAAAGAGCTGAAGAAGGCAAACGCGTCCTTAGTAAATGAGCTTAAGAGGTAAAAAGATATTGATTTTATAAAATAAGTTGAGTTTAAATGTGCAAAAGCTAATGGTTTACTGAGGGAAATTATAGTCAAATCATATAAGTCAAATTCTAAAGCTGCATTACAAGTTTTTGACACCAAACAAAAGTTTTCAGAGTTAAAAAAATGGTTTCTTGCACATAAAAACAAAATTTCTATATTGTTATATGAAAAGGATGAACTGAAAAAGTTTTACAAAAAACATGAAGATAAGGATATCAAAAAAGTGATTGCTTTGGAAAACAAGTCAAATTTTCAAATAACGTTTGTTAATAAAACTGGTTAGTCAATTCAACCATTCAAATACATGCTAATCCACTATGTAAAACAACATTTTCAAAACCAGCGTACTTCAAGAAAGTTCAAAGAGAAGTACCAAGTCTTTATGATATTGCGTGTGCTAAGAATAATCCTTCAAATTGGTTTTCTCCTGAAACTGACGAAACGATCCATTTTTTCTAAGAAGTCGATCAAAAATTAAGTGAATTAATCAACCTTCTGATTCACAGAAGTTGAATAACCTTTACAAAATTTTGGTTCCACAAAAGGAAAAATTAGTTGAACAAATCTATTTTTTAAACGATTTAACAATGAGTTATATACCAGAAAAGGCAGTAAACTCAAAAGAGGTTTTCAAGATACAAACCAAGCTTGAATTATAAAAACATTTGGATAACTGATGTCCCCACGACACCCAAAGACAAGTATAATTGTGGAAATTTTTAAATTTATGAATCAAAACATTCAACTTTTACACAAGTCAATTGCTAATTGTTTGAAAATCATTCAAGACGATAGTTGGGTTGTTCTTGCTAATCCAAATTTAAAAAATCTTTTTGAACATCAATTCAGTCCAGCTGTTAAACAAAGCTACCATAGAATTGGAAACTTTTAAACAAAGGCTTAAAGAAGAAATGGTTGAAGACTTGAGATATTTTAATTGGCATTCCCTTTTATACTAGGTTAAAAATAACTACAAAGTTACTATAACCTAGCCCATGCTTAAGTAATGTATTGAAAAGGTTTGTTAGATGTAAAATACTTGAAGATAAAAGACATAAAACTTTTCAACGTTTAATCCTTATTTGATATATATCAAAGAATTATACCCTGTTGTTTGCGGAACAACAACATGGATTGAATGGCAATGTATTGTATGGTGAACTCTTCTCTAATAACTCAAAGTAAACCAAAGTATTACTTTGAGTTAACGACTATGGGCAAACCAACTTAAAAAAGTTTCAAAAGACATTTAGTTGATTTGTAGTGAGTAGGTTTTATGAATGATTAATATCACTATAAATTACAAAAAACATAAAAACATACTCCTACAAGTGGATCTATTATAGGCAGAGGAATAAGTAAGAACGTAAGTTGGTTTTATAATAACTGTCCCAAGTTGATTGATAATAAAATTGTACAACTTTTCTCTATTACATTACCTATTCTAGGTAAGAGCGACAACACACTTTCTAAAGGTCAGTATAGTTTAACTTAAGGGGATAAGTACTTGATCTTATCCCGCCCAATCTTCAATCTCGAAACTGAGAAGATCATATGTGGTTCAGTGAGCTTATTGCCACAGCTCACTAAACACATCACCTTCTTCTTTGGTTCAAGGGCTTCATTCACTATGTTCTGCCTCACTGAATGGCGAGTCTTACTTCATAGACTCTGATTGGACTCTTGAAGGTAACTTCCTGAATGACTGTTCATTTAGTGACCTGAGTAATGTTTAAAGGTTATCTAACAATAAGGATAATTTATATTCAAATCCAAAGGTAAAGATCATTGGGCACTGAATTGGCCCAACAATTTCTCTTTATTTAGAAATA
Source organism: Tanacetum coccineum (assembly GCA_026074375.1). Taxonomy (NCBI): domain Eukaryota; kingdom Viridiplantae; phylum Streptophyta; class Magnoliopsida; order Asterales; family Asteraceae; genus Tanacetum; species Tanacetum coccineum. Next base: position 39,913 of record BQNB010040274.1, read on the forward strand.
AATATAGTTAAGTGTTTTTTAGTGTAAGTGGCTAAATAGAGTTTCTTCTTACATTTAAACTAGAAAGCAAGTAAAGGATACTGATAACATAAAATACTTCTTTCATTCATAGATTACATAGCCCCATCAATCTATTACAAAATCTTAAAATAAAAAGATAGAGTGCTCAAACATTAGTGAACCTAGATTTTCCAACTTGACTCTCTGTAGAATCATGTCTTTGTCAGGTTTCATCAATCATTCCTCTATCATTACCATGAACCTTTGATTTTTAGTGTCCTGATATTTGAGAAGCCATAACCTTGTATCCCAGAAAGTTTTCATCAGTCTATACATTCTTACTATCACTAACCCTCTGAAATGCTTCTCCCCAAATGCATCAATGAAGAAGAGTCCAATACTCAGGCTTTTCAATTTCCAGATCATCACAAACTGGTAACTCCTTTTAGGAAGTTGTCCTATTATAGTGTAGACCAACAATATAAGTCTCAGGATCTAGCTCCATTACTTTCCTCTTTCTCCTTGGAAGTGAAGGATCTTGTTGAGGCAGTGGAAGGGTTAAGTCAAGCCCAAGATATTCAAGAATTTTCTTCAATCTTTCATATCTGTTGCTCAGTGAGGTCATCATTTCACCTATACACTTGTTTGTTTTCTTAGGAAGGATTGCACCTAGTTCATCCTATTCACTTATGCCATAGTCACTAAACTTGAATTATTTGTGGACTTTAAAGTTTCCTGGGTCATTATTTATGTACATAGTCACTATGACAGGTCTTGTTCTTGGGTGGAATGAACATGTCAAATGATTCTTTTAGGGCTTCTTTTTGCAAGTGGTGGTCCATATATAGTTGTCATACCTTTCTTTCTTAGTTCAACTTTCTTCTTTAGTTTGTTACTGTGAGCTCTGGAATGTACTTGGAGGTGTGCATCCTGATGTTTTAAAAAATCTTTGTTTCTAACATTTCAAACCTCAGCTTCACTGACCACCAACAACCTTTATAATGACAAGTTTGCTAAACTCGCCTTCTTTGAGGGCCTTTTTAGGATTCTCCTTTTTGTTAAGATGATCTTGAAGTTCATCATAAGTGATCTTGTACATCTTTCCATCAATATCGTAATCTATTAGTACTGGATCATCGGGGTCCTAACGAACTTTTCTGGATGCCTTTACCAACTTTGAAGGAGAAGGTTCAGTCCATGTAGCAATACCTTTTCCTTTGTTAGTTCACACTGAATGATGGGATACAGATCCACTTGCTTCAATGACCTAAAGTAGCTTTCAGTGAAATAATTAGTTGTTATGGGGGTGTGATGACTTTAATTGTTGTATGTTGTTTTTGTGGGAAATGAAAGTATTAATGGGAGCATTTTTAAGTAACCATATCAGCTTGCCTCCCCTTTAGGAGTTGAGAGGGAGTTTACTTTTCTTCTACAACCTGTCTTTCTAGTGACTTCTTAGGACTTAGGATGAAAGGGCTATCAGAGACTATGTGTGTTGAGTTCTCCTCCCCAACAGTTAGGGTAACATCAATGAGTGCAAGTGTTGGCATTGGCTCGCTCCTTGAGGGGGGTAGAAAATGATTGTCCTTTAAAGGTACATAAAATCTTAATGACTATAGCCTTGATGTTAGTAGTATCAGTTTTGAGTAGGGCCATCAACAGATATTCGCTTGAGTATTTTCAATCTTGGTCAATCTAGGACAAACACTCTATGCCATTAATCTAAAGGACTCAGCCCAATTAGCAACATGATCATTTTGAGCAGTGAAAACAGTCTAAAGATTTTCAAGAGTCGTTTTGATGCTAGGGAAGGTTGATTCCTTAAACAGGTTTAGGAGCTCAATAAGGTTTGATGAGTTCTTGGTGTGCATCAACTGTTGTAAGTACCTTAGCATTTAATGCAGGATCATCCTTGACAGCTTCCATAACTGTGTTGAATTGTGGGAATCCTAATAAGCCCCTTCAACATGCAGAGATTTGAATAAGTAAGACCTCTTATAGTTTCCTCATTGGATGTATCGTTTCATAAAGAGCCATGTAAGCTGCATCATGAAATCCAGTCATCTCAACATTTAAATCAGCATATGATGCAACAACTTCCTCTTGCTTTTCCTAGTTATCCTCTGCAATCCGAGCATAAAGAACTTCAAAGAACCCCTAAAGATTCTTATCTAAACCCCTCTCAATAGTAGGCATGTAGTTGTCTTAATCTCTAAAAGATAGGGATGTTGATAATGATTTAGAGTCAGAAGGGTCCAGTTGATGGATCAACACCTTGGGTTTCTTTGCCTTCTTTTGCTTTGACTTATTTGACTTTGATGATTCAGGTTGAGATTCATCAGGTGTTGGTGATTGATGTTCAGTTGATGTGGGTTCTTTATGTTGTGATGCATATGGTGATTTAGGATGAGGAGGGGAACGATGTTCATCAGAGGGAGTGACCTTATCAGTGGATAAAGGAGGCTAAAAATGATTATTATTATTATAGCCAAATTTCAAGTCCTGTGGTCTTTTAACTACCTAGACAACGGTAGCGAGCCGTCAGGAATCGGTAGCCTATTTCCCCACAACACTGACAAAACCTCAATGTGTACCTTACTTTCACCAGAAGGAATCTCTACGAAGTGATTTAAACTAAGAATCGCAAAAACCTAAAGTAACTTTATTTATTCAACAATTATATAACGTTTATTAAGCTGATGGGAGCAAAAAGCCACAATTAACCTCTATGAGCCTTAAAGAGATCCAACTACTCTATGTTTAGCATCTAACTTATATAAAACTCTATCATTTCTCGTTCTTCGCAAATTTAAAATCTTTACTAAAAAGATCCGCGAATGCTTAGTCTAATAAAAACAAGCTTTGCATATTTAAAGTCTATCATGGAAACTTGCAAACTCTTGGCTTTTTCAAGCTAGAATTCGCGTTTTAAAGCTTCTTGTATAAAAGACTAGCAAAAGCTTAAATTTATATAAGTTAAGGGGCAAGCTAGAGCGCAACATGCTCGATCAAGTCAAAATTTATTCCTTAAAAGGCAAAACTACGTGTCAAAACACTTATTCTATTTTTGATTTTTTTTTAATTTTGGCATATTTTTGCTATTTTTGGTGGAAAAACAGGGTTACGTGAAGACAAGGAAAATGCAAGTAAGATCGAATCGAAAGATCCCCCATACTAGAACTACACATTGTCCTCAATGTTTAAAAGGGTCTCTACGTAAATCTAAAGCCGTTTATTAATTATGCTAATAGATAAACGTTAATCAATAAGATCTAGGATATCGGATTCCCATATATAAGCATGCTAAGGATTGAAGATCGAGTGAACGATGGACAAAACCACGAGCACGAGAGTCTTCATAATCCGGGGCAATCCTGGACATAAAACACAAACCACGAAACACGAGAAAGGAAGAGGCGAGCCTCCTCACGTCACACTTATTAGAAAATAGAAAAAGAAGATAGAAACACGGGTTGCCTCCCGAGAAGCGCTTGTTTTTGTGCGAGTCTCTAGCTTGACTCTCCCTATATCATCGTGATATTAGGGACGAAACATGTGGAAGAGCAAATCTCCATCGGACTTTCATTCAAGATGTTTAGATAAACATTGAAGCACATGAAAGTTCCACTCTGATGAGATGCCACCGGTTCTAGAGAAGAAAAATGAAAAGCGGAGATGCCGGGGTCAAAAATAGTATCCTCACTCCCGGAGGAGAGAAGAAAAGGAGATTCCACCGGATAGGTGAAATAAGGAAGAAAAATTCGGATAACATATGTGAGGGAAAGATAATGGCGATCCTCAAAGGATAATCTCACATATGTTAGAGAAAAAAATTTCTTATGAATCCTGGGGTCGAAAACTTTGACCATACTCTTAAAATTATCATTATCAGGTTCATCCTTTAAGCTTTTTGGGTCACGATCAAAAAATACCTCAGGAGGGAGATTAGGAATAGTGTCCTTAATAAGCAACTCTCAAGATAGATAATTTCTCCCTCCGAGTCATAATAATCATCCTCAAAATCCGGAGAAACAACAATATCTAGAAAAGCATCGATCTCATCAATATCGCCTCCTGGGTCAAAACATTCATCCTTATTAAAAGCGGAGAGAGGTGTGACTAGCAAATCCGGATCATCAAGTTTAGAAACATAGGAGTCCTCGCTCTCGATGTCCTCTAACACCTCATCGAAAAGAGGATTTTCGTCACTAGAGATGTACTCGTCATCGAATTCAAAAAGAGGGTTCGAGTAAATTTTAACATTATCTTTCGGAACGTCTTCTCGGTTAGTGACTCGTCATCACTAGAAGTAAAATCATCATTTGAATCGAAGAGAGGATTAGAGAAAATCACGGAATTATCACAAAAAGGCAAATCACATTCACTGTCACTGTCGGACGTATCCTCATAATCACTTGGGATTGGAACAAGATCCTCAACACTAGACTTTATGAATTCGTCTGATTCCTTTTCAGGAATAGTGCTAAGATTCTCATCCCCTATGATGAGAGAGTCCTCAGGCTCCATAGTCGGTAAGATGGTTGTGATTGTAATAGACGGATGTATTTGAGATATAATTTCATGTAAAGGAATAGTACTCTCCTCGTAATCATCGTCATCAAAAAATTGAAACGTCACGAAGGCTTGGTAGTATAAGTACTAAGATTAGCCGCCTGCTCTAGTTGCCGAAGCTCTTTCTTTTTATTAATTCCAATACTCATTCCATTGAATTTTCCCTTAAGCTCGTCAATCTTAATTTCACATTCCTTTCTATAACGAATTTCTATTCTCTCATTACGATAATCTTTAATCTGAATTTGATTACATATACTTTTCATTTCATCTAAATACTGCTGCTTCAGATCCTCCATATCTTGGATACTTATTTCTTGAAGAGGTGATTGATCGATGGGATACTGCGAGGGTTGGTCAAATCCGGAATAGTTAGAATTAGGCTCGAAGTAGTTTTGATTCATCGGTTGACACTAAAAACTTTCATAAGGACCCCCACAATACTCACAACAAAGATATTTTTGTAGAAAACTCGGTTAATTTTGTGGATAATAATTATTGTAGCCCGGTTCATGCTCATAGACAAGCGATACCCGTGGTGGGAAATCATAACCATAATGAGCGTCGTTCCCACATAATTCACACGAGTATGATTCGTACTGGGGTTGTGAAGGGTGAGTGATAACATTTGGAGGATCATTGAAAGAGTTCGGAGTATCAATGGATGAATAAAGTTTTGATTGTAGCACGGTTCCTGCTCATAGACAAGCGGTACCCGTGGTGGACAATCATAACCATAATGAGCGTCGTTCCTACATAGTTCACACAGATCTCCACAATGAAAACAACTAAATTGGTCGAACGAAGATGTTTGGGGTTGTGAAGGTGGGTAGGAAAATTCGGGTGTTTCATCATTTGAATTGGAATCGGGGTTATGGACAAACTCGTCTCCAAAACTCATATTGGTATAATGCTGACAATTTCTACCGTTAAACGGACCTCCACACCACGAGCACCTTGAAAACCAAGACATGTTGAAGAATTATCGGATAAGAGGGTTGAGAGAATAAGAATTAAACGAATAAGAGGATAAATTAGAATATTTATAGATTTTTCAAATAATACATAAGAAAAAGAAATTAAAATAAGAAAGAAAAATATTT